>VXBQ01005163.1:416051-428282 GCA_013400175.1 Phainopepla nitens
GGTCCTGGGGCTCTGGGTGGCTCCCGGATCGCCCCCGGGTGTTCGGGGCCCCGCTCAGCGGGCCGGGCGGAGATGCCGGCCCGAGGCTTATGGCTGTGTGTCGTTTCCAGGCCTGCCGGGACCGGGTCTGCGGGAGGACGCCATGACCGGGAGGTGAGTGACTGCCCGAGGTGGCTCTCGGCTCGCTGCTGTAACTGTCGGAACGTTCCTGAGAGCGTTTGTTGGAGCAGGAGGCAGTGAGCGGTGTGCCTCGGCCCGGGGTCCTGCTGGGCCTTGTGGAATGCCCGCAGTTGTGTGTCCTATTCTGAAAGCTCTTGGGCCGGTTGTGCCACGCTCTCCCTGGCCTGTGAGTAAATATCAGTGTAAAATGGAGGGGCTTGTTAGCACAGTGTTGGTGACTCTCCAGGGTACAGTGGACATGCGCTGTTTACTTAAGTAGCTGAAGCAACGTGGTTTTCCCATGGGTGAATTTCCTGTTGTGCCAGCGAATTTTCTTGAGGATGTAGGGATTGAGTTTGTAAGTGGAGGGATTAAATCTGAGTCCTCTGGAGTTGCCCGGAGAAGCTGTGGCTGCCCATCCCTGGCAGTGTTCAGGGCCGAGCTGGATGCGGCTCTGAGCAGCCTCATCCAGTGGGAGGTGTCCCTGCCGTGGCAGCGGAGTCAGACCTGGGGGCTCTTTCATGTCCCTTCCAACCCGAAGCATTCGGTGGTGCTGTGAATCGCAGCTTTATGTCTGAGTAGTTCTCTCTGGAGTTGGTCTCGTTGCACGTGTGGCAGGTAGAGCTGGGTATCTCGGTGTGACCCTGCTGGATGCCCTTGGGCCAGGCGTGCCTCTGCTCCGTGTGTGGGCCAGGGCTTGGTCCTGAAGAGCTGCTGAGGAGTTGGTGGCATGTCACTGTCCAGGGCATGTCAGGCTGTTGCTCTGGCTCTTAACTCCTTTGAGGCTACGAATCAGGCAGTTCATGCCTTCTGTAGCAGCTGCTGCAACGCAGGAGACTTCCTGTGGTGTGTAGAAAAACAGCCATGTTTATTGATCAGTGTTAGTGGACACTTGGAAACAATATCTGCTAATGCTAAAGCGTGTGAAACTTAGTATGGCACCTTTCCTGTAGTGCCAGGAATTTATGACAAGCAAAAAATGCAATTTTGTCATAAATACTTCATGTACCACAAACTCAGCTTTCCTCTGTTCTTTGAACGTTAATATTTGCAGTGATTCGTACAAGTTGACTGTTTTCTCTGTTAACTTCTGCTGGTGTGGGATTAGTTTCTGCTGAAGCAGCCTTTGATTTATTTTACTTTTGTCCCCTTGGAGTGCATTATAATATGCAGGTGTTTTCCTTGTCTTCAGGCTGTGGTGCAAGGCCATTTTTGCTGGCTACAAACGTGGCCTCCGAAACCAGCGGGAGCACACGGCCCTTCTGAAAATTGAGGGGGTTTATGCCCGTCAGGAGACAGACTTCTACCTGGGCAAGAGGTGTGCCTACGTGTACAAAGCTAAAAAGTAAGTAATGTTTTATTCTTGTGCTGAATTAGCCAAGTCCTGTATTAGCTTTGCAAATGCTAGGAGATATTGATATTATGGGATATGTTAGAGAGCAAGTGGGGTGAGAAGCAAGTTTTGCCTAAGATTGACAAAAACTGAAGGTGGGTTGATGGAGTAAATTGAGGTTGGGTGAATTTGTGCTCAATACTATGAACTGTTGAGTTACTTAAACAGTAAAGTGATTTTGTGAAGCCTGGATGAATTTCTGTTCTGACTTTTCTTTGTCCATGTCTGAGCACTGTCTGTTATTTCTTCTTTGCTGGACACCTTGGGAACAGCTGCTTATTACTTCCACTTCATTTTTTCCTTGAGTGCCGTTGTTAGAGCTCAGAATTGCCTTGAATCAAATTGATCAGGCTGATAACTTGACCACCATCATTTCCAACATGGCTCTTCATTTAAGGCAATTTCTGCCATCTATCCCAATGGCCTGTTCTTCTCCTGCCTTCAGTGTGTCTGGGGAAACAAGGTGCTGGCAATTTCCTGGTGATGATTTTTCAGTTTAATCATATCAACAAAATTGTTTTCTGAATTTTTGAGCTTGTAAGCTGTTAATAGTTGTCTGGTGGAACTTCTGATAAGCTACAAGCTGTAATTAACCCTTGAAAGGTGCAGTGAAAATCCCAGGCCTGGAAAATTTCACAAGTAAATAAAAGTAGACATTAGTCTAGTTAGATGGCTACAGAGCTGAATTCTTGAGGTGCCTTAGAGAGACCACACTGTCACTGCTGGTTTGCAGCAGAGCTGTGGCTGCCCTGCCCAGCTGTTTTTGCTCCTTTTCCCCAGCAACACGGTGACCCCCGGAGGCAAACCCAACAGGACCCGTGTGATCTGGGGGAAGGTGACCCGCGCCCATGGCAACAGTGGCATGGTCCGTGCCAAGTTCCGCTCCAACCTTCCTGCCAAGGCCATCGGACACAGAATCAGGGTGGTGAGTGGATGTGTGTCAGCAGCATGGTATTTATCGGCAGTTTTCGGGGTGCCTTTTGATTCCACATGGTATGAGGGAACATTTGAGCTCTGGTTTTGTTCTCTTGCTGTGGCTCGGTCAGGGACTGTTCCTTTTGGAGCCTGGAGAGGCTTTTTCCTGGCTTCCTGTGCCAGGGGATTTGTCTCATTGTCAGGGGTTTGTGTGCTTGCTCAGTTGTCTGGAAAGGCTCTTCAAGTTCCAGGACTGCTTTCTAAATCTGCCTTGATTTCTTTTCTGTATATTTTTGTACCCTTCTACTCCTGTACTGGTTTGATTTTTCTCTGACCTCTCAAATGTTTTAACTGAGGGCCGTGCTGTACTGTCATGGCCATGCCCACCTGCTCCCACAGTTGGCATTTTAGTCACAGGGCTTCAGTGAGACTGTCCCTTTAGGTCTCTCACCCACAGTTGTGATGTAATATTTTCTCAGTGATGTTGTCAAAAGGAGTACAGGAGGGGTGCAGTCCTTCCTTTCTGTCTTTTTCCTGTGCCTTAGAAAAAGCACAGTAGGAGCAGCACAGGTAATTCCTGAAATCCAGAGCCATGGGAACTCTTGTTGTTGGTGCACAGGACGGCTGGCTGCCATGGAGTCTGTGCCACCAGCAAAGTGCTCCTCCAAGTCACTGAACCAGCTGTTGGGCTTTTCCATTCTCACACCTCTTGTGTATAAACTGGGGATTGCTTTTACAGCAGTTGAAGAGATTCATGGTCTAGATTGTAACTGCAAAACTCTTGTTTAAATACAAGATTTCTAACGTGATTTTCTCTCTGGTTTTGTGTTTTACAGATGCTGTATCCATCTAGGATCTAAATTTTTATTGAAAATAAAATGGAGAATCTGTTTAACTTTTGTATATTTCTGGTTTTATTGCCTCCACCAATTTTGAGAGACCTCCTTCTCACAGTGTGTCAGAGTAGACAGCACAGACAGAGACACCAAGTCCTGGCAGGTGCAAAGCCTCTCTCACATCTCACAATAGCAATTCTGGTAGAACCCCAGATAATGAGCCCATGTGTAACTGGGCAGCACGTGTGCCCATTGTGTCTGATCTGTGTAAATGATTTAAACACATTTTCATTGCACAGTTCTGTGGTGCCCAAGTGTTAATGCTGTTTTCTCAGCCAGCTGTATCCCAGCACATCATGTAGGGCAGTGACATCTTCACAGCGCTTCCACAGTCCTTTTATCTCCCATGGACAATAAGGTGGTGAAAAACGAATTTACAGTCTTGAAGTGCAAGGCTCAGAGTTTCTTATCTCCAAAAATTCCCCCAAAACACTGGGTAGGTTAAAGGGAGGTTTGAGGCAGGTACAGGTTGTCATGGTTGCTTGTGATGTCACAGTCCCAAAATGACTTGTGGATACCCTGTGAGGGCAGTTCCACGTACACCAAGTAGTTCCATCATTTTCAATGCATCCCTAGTCGGTCAGGCAGGTGAGTGTTGGCTCAACCACACCTCGAGCCCACTCCAGTGCAGTTCCTCCTTCCCAGGGCGTGAGAGCTTCCTTCTCCCTGCCTGGCTCTGCTGCCAGTGTGTGTCAGGGAGCCCTCTGGGCTATTGGCTTTGCATGTCTCCTGCAGTGGGCTGGTATTTCATAGCTAATCCTCTTCCTTCTGAAAGAGGTGGAGTAGTTGCAGAATACATTGTTGGGTAAATCAAAACTTTACTTTGAATTGGAATTAAAAAACCTGACCCAACTAGTCAGCTCTGGTATAGAAATTATTTTGCTGGATTTAAAGACCTGCTGCCACTGCTGTCCTTCACAGCAGGAGAGCCTTTGCCATGGAAAACTGCATTTTTTTAATGTGTGGAGAGAAATTGCAGCTTATTATACCATATTGGGCCAGGTCAGGTAGGGCTTTTAGTCTTCCATAACGACCAACAAGTTGGACACATTGGATTCAAGGAAGGATGGATGGGATGTCCAGCTTTAGGCATTACAGAGGAAGAAGGAGGAAATTCAGTGAGCAAAGTGGACTGTAACAACAGGTTTGTAGGCCTGTGTTCATTATCGTATAGTTGGGTTTTGCTGCTGAGAAGGTAGTGAGTCCTTTTTGAGTTTCATAAAAGATGCCCAAAAGTAAGTAATCATTCCTTTTCTCTCCGCTGTTAACCTCTTTCTGCAAGGCCAAAGTACAAAGCCTTTTTCTGGGAGGTCCAACCCAAATAACACATGGCTGCAACTTGCGAATCTTTGTATCAAAACTGCTCTTTTCACCTTCGTTTGGTCCCAGCCAATCCAGCACAGAGTAGCAGGTGTTGCCTGTTTGGAGCCTGTGCCGTGCAGTTGCCTTTGCTACTTGCACTCCTTTCCCCTGCAGCACAGGAAACTCGCGTGTGAGAGGAAGCTATGGCGTCCAAGGAGCCGGCCTCCTTCGTGGACAGAACCACCTGGGATTTCCTCAACCTGCTGGACATGCTGGGGAGCCGGAATGGACGGGTGGGTGTGATGGAGGTGGACCATGCTGAGTCAAGAGCTCCCTCGCTGCTGGTGGATTTTACCCGGGACCTGTGTGGCACAGGGGACATCAAGCACAAACCACAGCAGGCAGAGAACGAGGGAAAGGAAGAGGAGGACCTGGTTCCCCCACATCTGATTTTTATGCTGTGGCAAGCCAGTGTGTTGAAAAGACTCATGCAGTGGGATCACCTGGAAGAGGCTGTCCGGAATGTGAGGAACCTCCTCCCCTGCCTGCCGGATGTGCTGGTGCTTGTGATGATCCGTCCTGACTCCCCGGAGCAGCTGGACCAGGCAGTGAGAGCACTGAGGAGAATGCAGTGCGTGCTGGATGGGGCCCTGCAACTGACTGTGGAGACTGCAATTTACAGCCCAGGCCAGCCTGGCGGGGTCCTGGAGGCAAAGAGAGCTGCCTGTAGGGCACTGAGAGAAGCCTTGAACTGCCACGAAGGTAACTGGTTAACACAACTAAACACAGGGCTGGGGGACACAGAAACATGCTTAGGGCAGAGTGTGAGGGACAGTGCAGATGCAAGTGGTGCTTGTCGACTGGATTCAGATACAAGAGGGAAGACAAGCTGGACCTTGCAGGCAGAAGTGAGAATGAGGGTTTACATGCTGGGATGGGGATGGACAATGTGTCCGATCCAAGTGTGTTCCCTCTTCCAAGTCAGATGGTATTGGCTCTTCCCCAAAACACACATGGCAGTGGAAATGCTGCTCAGTGTAAGAGCTGCAGTTCTGACTCCCTGCTGGAGCTTTCTGTGATGATGTTAACTGCTTCACAGCCTCACTGACCGTGACTTCTTCACTGGAGGGATGTGCCAACCTTTTTGGGTGGCCACAGGCCTTAGCTTTGAGAGGATGGTGCCAGGTGTTCTTCTATCATTTGTGTTTCTTCCCTTAGAAGTCGACTCCCAGGAGCCGTTTGTTATTTCACTCCCGGAGCTCAGATACTGCCGAGTTCTGCCTGAACGTAGGGAAGAGAAGGTATCAAAGACAGATGGAGAATGAATTCCCTTGGGCAGCAGAATCTGTCAGGTTGGTTTTAGCACTGTCCTGCTGGATGTCCCTTTGCAGAACACTTCCTTCCTGGTGACTTGCTTGTCTACCCATGCCTTCTGCATGGATGAGATTTAGTGTGTGGCTACTGCCAGAAGGGGACACTGCACCGTCAGCATCGCATTGTGCTTGCCACAAAGCTCGGAGTTCTTTGCTGCATTGGCTGAACAATCTGCCCTGGGAAACTTTTATCAAAAATCACTGCATTTCTGCTTTGCATAAAAGGCCTTGCTTGATTATCAAAATGTCCCTTAGAAACCTGTCCCTAAGAAAACTGTCAGCAGAGAGGCAATCAGAGCGGGCCAGAAGCCACTAGATTTTAAACTGCCCCAGACCATGTTTTCTCAAGAGAACCTGGATGCAGGAGTCTTTGGTACATGGTTCTCATGAGGAACTCTGAAAGCTCCTGAACTCCCATGGTTCTTTGTAGCAGGGAGTTGACCTTATGTACAAGCAAGTACACATCCAGCAGATTGAGTTTCTGGGATGGGTTATTTTGGATGGGAGGGACTATGGGACCAGTAGAATATTTTTAAGTAAAATTACCCACATAATAACTGAACTCATTTTCCATTTTCTCTGGGCATGGCAAAGCACTATAGGTAGCTGCATTTTTTTGCATTGGGAGCTTAAATGTATTTTCTCTCTGGTGTTTTTTGTAGATCTTTTGTCATCCTAAGATCTTCATTATCATCAAAAGAAGGATTAAAAACCTGATCTTTATCTCATTTCTCTGTGTCCATTTGTATCTATAAGCTTTAAAGCTTATATCTAAGACTGCAAAACTTGCTGAAGCTGCAGGTTTGTGCTGTATGGTACAGAAGGGGTGGGATTTGAGTGTGGTACAGATCCTGTAAACCAATATTTGTCAGAGAAAGGATTCTCCAGGTTATTTTTCAAATACGGATTCTTTCCAGATCCTTAAGGAGGTGGCTTTACGAAGCAAAACAACCTTGCTGTAAGTGTTTGGGTGGTGCTGGTGCTTGGTAGACTAATTACTCTGTTGTGGAAGAGACTTTCCATGAGCATTTCCACGAGATGATTCTGCCTTTCATTACTGAGGACATTGCTTTTGTTTTTTTGTCAAGCTAATGAAGAAATAGTTCCTTTGAGTCAAAGTAAGACATGTGCGTGTTCAGGGTGTTTGTGAGTGAAGGAAGTTTGGCTTTAAAAGATCAGCATCCTTAAAAGCAAAAAGCCACAATGAGGTCCTGTGTCTGTATTATTTCCTGTGGCATCTGAAAGACACAGATAACCACCCAAATCCAGGCATAGTCCATGTAGCTCTCAAGTTTCTCCTCCTGTTTGTACTGTGTGCAGGGTGGTGTGGGGCACTGTCAAGATGAAAGGGGAAGAAACTCTTTTCCTCCTGAGATGTGGCTGAAATTCTGGCCAGAGCTTGGGAGCACAGGAATGCCTTGCAAGGGCAAGTGATATAGCCACAGGGATGTGTGGCTGGGACAATGAGGAGAGTAGTCCCCCAGAAAGCTGAGGAGGAGAGGAGGCAGAAGGCCATCCATGGGTGCTCTCAAGCTGCACTCTTGCTGCAGTCTCCACCTAATTCTTGGTGGATATAGAGAAGTCTTAGAGTGCCCTGTAGCATACCAGAAGGGCCCCTTTGTGGCCTCTTTCAGGGCTGGCAAACCAGGCAGATCCACACTGACCTGCTCTGCTCATTCCAGCAACTCCAGGGAAGCTGATGCATCTGCCCTTTGCCTTATAAAAGGGAGCAGTTACAAAGGGAGCCCCTTATAAAAGGGGCTTTGTGAGAAGGAAGTGAGAGAATGCACAAGACAGAGTTAGAGAGGGGCTGTGTCCACGTGCAGCAGTCCTTACTGTTGGCCCCCAGCTTGATGAGGTCTGAGGTGATTTTTAAGAGGTGCTGCAAAAGGTAAGTGCAGAAAAGCTAGACTTTTGGTGTCAAAGGCATGTGTGTACTGGGAAAGAACAGAGACTGGTGGCTGTGAACAGCTAGTCTTGGATCCTGCTTTCAAACCAAAGGCAAGGATCCAGCTAAGGAGAGCCAGAAAAAAGGCCAGAAGAGGCAGCTTGGTCCTTGGGTCTGATTTCATCCTCATTGCCAGTTCTTTAGCATCTTCCAGTGGAGGATCCAAGACTGGAATAGGCTGTTAGGCTGCCTCCATCTGTTTCTAAGAGGGCAGAGAAAGACATCCCTCCTATTGTGTGACCAGGACTGACCAACATTTTGGGCTCTCTGCACATGGCCCTGTGCCAGGTCTCCATCCTCCTCTTCAGCTGTGCCTTCCTATGCCACTCTGCCAAAGGGGATGGTGACTCAAGGAAACAGAAGGAAACTTAGGACAACTGAAGAGATGGACAACTTTTAGAGGGAACAGAATTTTGGAGAAAAGAGACAAGAAAAAAGTTTGAAGTTCCCCATCAGGAAGCCAGGCTGTGTGTCAGCCGTGGGGTGCCAGGGACTTGCCAACTTTATTTGCTTATGGTGTGTAACCTCCGCTGGGTGGAGCCCAGAGGGCTGTGATCCAACCCAGTAAGGGCTGGATTAGGACCAAAACTGAGGCTGCCTCAGCTGACCCTGGAGGTGGCTGGGTCTAGGGTGAGGGGACCTGGGTCAGAACAATGTGACCATCCAGTTTGGATTCAGTTGTGACTGAACTTGTCACAGAAAGGGTTCATGTCTGGTTTGATACCTTGAAAGTTCAAGCTCCAGTGGGTGAAAAGTGGGAAGGCATTTGGGTTCAGGGGCCAGAAAGATTGAGGGGAAGTTGAGGAGGGTCAGTGGAGGAAATAGGAAGAGCCGTGGAGAAGTGAACAGGAGGCAGGCTAGAAGGGAATCAGTGGGGCTGGGATATTGGAGGTTGGAGTGGGCTTTGGAGTATTTTCTTCTCTCACAATTATCTCCTCTGCTGCTTCTTTGGGGAGTCTCCATGGATGAAGAGCTCAGTGAGTGCTGGTGCCCTGCAGCAGTGCCCTGGTAGCAGCTGGTAGTGCTACACAAGTAAAGCACATGCTTTCCAGCATCTAGTAAGGATGTGTTTTTCAAAGTAATAATTGAAGCAAGTTTGGAGAAGAGATCAGTGGAAGAGCAAATGTGCAAAGGTTTGCTGAGGCTTAGCTTGTCTGCAGCCAGTTCCAGCTCCTAGCTGGCTCAGAGTTTTTTCCAAGTGTCCCCATGAGCACCAAAGCTACTGAAAGGAAGAATTTAAGGAGCTGGGCAGGGTCATTGGACATCAGGCTCAGAACAGTTCCTACAGCTTCCTTCTTGCTCATTCAGTCTCTCTGCTCTTCTATCATCAAAACTGGCACAAGAATCCTTTTTCCCTATCCTCTTTTTCTTTTTTACTCTCTTCAGAAGAATGGTTAATCTTGGTTAATGCAGGCTCTAATGCAGTAGACCTTTGAGGTTTGGTTTTTTTTTTTTTGGGTTTTTTTTTTTTTTTTTTTTTTTTTTTTTTTTTTGTTTAGGCTTCAAGGCGCTACTAATACACATGCCAAATTTGTTTCTCTGAGCAAAGCATCTTCACTCCTCTTTTAAAGTCAAAAATGAACAGATGTTTTATCTGCTCTGGGCAGCTACTGGCATATGTAAGGGGTGTGATGACCCTCATTTAGGGGTGTCTGTAGTGATTCTCTACAGCTGTGACTGTCAGATGGATGTTTGATGGATTGTCAGGTCTTCTAAATAGATCTGGTTTTTTGCTCAGATTCTTGGCAGGGCTCTGAAGACATTTTGTGGGGGCTGCAAATGCTGCTGAGCTCATGACTGCCTCTTTACTGTTTTGAGTTGTACCTCTTTAAGTAACACAAAGGGAATTGTATGTGTTAGATCTTACCCCTGTTAATGAGTAAAGAAATGTAAACAAGGTTGTTTGGGTATTGTGGGTGACATTCACCTTTCTAACCAGCCTCTGCTGGCAGTGTTACATGTGTACCCAAAGTGAACTAAAGAATTGCTGAGTAGAACAACTCTACATGGTCCCAAATATTAGTTTCTAGTGGCTATGCTGGCAGTTAGCACATTGAGGACACTGCAAAGAAGTAGCCAGTGGTATATCTGAGTTAGGAAGAAAACTCAGATTTTTTTCTATACCTTCTCTGCAAGAATTATCTTCATAAATCTGGGGAATTGCCAGCTAGAAAGGCGACTTCTCGATGCTTGAGGCATCTTGGCATCTCTAAGCAAATCACTGTGCTGCTCTGGAAGAGCTCTCAAAGCTGTGCTGTAATGGTCTGCACATCAGTCAGGCTTTAACCAGTACCACCACACCACAGGCTGTGCTGGCACTCATGAGGGGTTTAAACACTCTGTGGATCTTGTGGAAATTTTCCAGAGAGATGAGTGTTTCTGGGGACCAGCACATGTTCCTGGCCCCTCCTGCTGCTGACACAACTCATGGTGCTGATTACACCCTGGACTTTTGTCCATAGGGCCATGAACAGGATTCTGAACAGATGAGAAAAAAATCCTTGTAAATACAAAATCTGGGCAACACAAAGGCCAGACCTGGCTGCTGAATTACGCCTGACTTTGTAGCCCTCCCAAGTTGACAGCTACTCTTAGGGCTACCACACTGACGTGGGAGCATGGGTTCTTGCAGACCCTGATCTTTGGAAGAGGAGCCTAATCTTTCTGGTTTGCCTCCCCCTTTTTGCCCTGTCTCGTTTGCTTATCAGCACTTATCCCTGAGTAAATTACTTTTGCCAGGACCCACGGCAGAAAGTCTCTTATGAAGCCCTCGTCCATGATGCTAGCCATGGGGCAGTGTTTGCTAAGCCTGCCATGCATGGGGAACCATTTTACACCATAAAATTGGTGCCACACTGTGACCTTCCCGAGCTGCCACACTGCTGTTGTGCCTGGGGATCAGATTGTGGCACATCCCTTCTGCTGTGATCTGCTGGGCTCTGGGGACAGGTGGCCATGAGTATGGGCAAGCAGCAGGCACGAGGGCTCAGCCACATTTGTGGCTGAGTGTACCCGAACACGTGTTGGGAATCACTGATCCAGGACAGGCACGTGGATTTTGGTTCTGCTTTCACCCCCAGTACACTCAGAGACTCTTCCACCCATCCCAGAAGAGATGGTTTGGCTCCAAAAATCCTCAGAGAGCAATTGGCCAAGGTGACTCTGGCCGTTTACACCTTTGAGCTGTTTATCCATCCCTTACTGCGATAAGACGTTAACGTTTGGAGGAGCCTGTTCTGATATGGCATAGGGGAAGTATTTATCACATGCCATGGATTGAAACTTCCCCTGCAAGTGTCAGGGCTGGGCACAGTGGCTTTCATTCATTGTTGGCTGGCAGAGATAGGTGTAACAAGTGCCAGCACTGAAGCCTTGACTAAAGCTCTGTACTTATCCCTGGAAACATTTGTGCTTTGACGGGATATAGTGATGTTGATGCTCATGGGCCTGTGACTGCAGGCTGTGTTTTGCATGGAGGTGGCAGAGGGGAAGTCAAAGGGCACTGGCTTGGGAAGGGACTGAGAGATGCAGCATGTGGTGTGGGGGCTGCAGCTCAGCTGTGCATTTGTGACCAGTGGGTGGGTATGTCCTTTGAGGGTGCAATTGTTTCCCAAAGTGGACTTGTTTCCAGGGGTGGCTATAGCCTGGCCAGGCTGTGTAGAAGCACATGATGCCAGAGAGGCCACTATTGCTGCTCTGGGGTATGAGATGCCACACCATAGGGAGCACCTTGGGGACGCATGATCAGTTGCTCCTCTATCATAACCTTGTGTGTGTCCCACTTTGCAGCCACCACAGCACCTCCTCATGTCCCTCTCAGCTTTCGAGCCCCTCCACAGCGCAGTTTTTTGCCTGAATTTTATCAGCTCCTCATTGGCAACAAGACCAGCCTGTGCGAGGGCTCTGAGCCTGGTCGTGTGGCAGGTCCGGAGGCTCTTTACTACCCTCTCTGCTGTGCCCACCCGGCAGCAGGCAGGGGCTGTTCACCGCGGGGCTGTGCGGGTCCCGGCACGGGGCTGGAAGCAGGGAGACCCTTGACACCCTCTCGCCCCCGTGCCCCGGGTGTTGCTCTGCGCGGGGCCGGGGCTGGTGCAGGGTGGCGGGGCGGGTGCGGGCCAGTGGGCGGTGCGGAGCCGGGGCCGGGGAACGTGCGGCTGCGGGCCGGACGGGCAGCACGCTGGGGGGATGGCGGCGGCGGACCTGCAGGAGCTGCGGAGGCTGGTGGAGCGGGCGGGCGGCCGGCGG
>VXBQ01005163.1:435814-507579 GCA_013400175.1 Phainopepla nitens
GGTCCGTGAGGGGCCGCGGCCGGTACAAGGCCCCCGGCGGCAGGGCTGCCCCGCTGCTGCCTGCCTGTTTCTCCGCCGTCCCGCGCAGGCGATCACACGGGCGCCTCCCCCGGGCGCAGCGCGGAGCCGCCGGAAGAGGCCCTGGCGGCACTTCCGGGCCGGGCGGCGGCGGCGGCACCGCGGTTGGGCCGGACCGGACCGGAGCCGACCCCCCCGGACCCTTCGGACCTCCCCGAGCCCCCCTCCCAGGGCAGCCGGGCGGCACCATGATCACCTCGGCCGGTGAGGCAGCGGCGCGGGGCGGCGTTGTCCGCCGCGGTTTCGCTGAGTCAGGGCCGTGACTGAGCAGCGGCGCGGCTCCGCGGGGCCGCCCGTCACGGGGCTCCCGCGCCCCGCTCAGCCCCGCACGGCAGAGAGAGCCCACCCCGGTGCCCGGCGGGCCGGCACGACCGGCTCTGGAAGGCCGGTGCCGTGTCCGTGTCCTGCCGGCGTTTCCCGGGGCTCCGGCGCTCGGCGGGTCCCCGGGCGCGGGCAGCGGCAGGGTTCGGCTGCCGCAGGTGAACGGCGCATTTTCGGGGGAAACCCGAGGGCACTCGGGAGGGGCAGCAGGGACTTCAGAGGGGGAAGAGGAAGGAGTTCGGGGCTCAGAAACGCAAATGCCCTGCGGAGGAAACGGCGGTCTGAGGAGTGCGGGAGAATGAAGCGTGAGAGGAGCTGGATGTTAGGCGGTGTTTGTGCCTCTGTTGGGAACTTGGTAGCGTAAAAAATTATGGGAAGTAGTTCCAGAAATATTCAGGCCGGAAATTAACGTGCGGCTGGTTGTGGCTTGGCGAGAGAAACAGTGCAGAGGGTGACAGTGTCCAGGCAGCTTTCTGTTCCTAAACCCTCTGCGTTAAGTCCTTATTTTAATTGAGGAAGAGTAGAAATTCATTTTAGAGGCATTTTAAAAATGTCAAAATGGTATATGGGAGCGAGGTGTGTAGGTGGTGTGTGGGAGTGAGATTGCATTCTCCTGATAGATCAGGTAAATGCAGGAACTTATTTAAAATAATAATAATAATTAATGAAAACCTCAAAGGAAAAATTTGGTGCAGAGATGCAGGAAACAGCTGGAAGGAGCTGGAAGTGGGATGGCTGCTGGATCTGCTTTCTTTGCCTAAGAGCCACGTTGGTGTTCCTTCAGTTCCTGTTACTGACGGCCGTGTGTCTAACCTGGGTTTAAAACCAGCACCTGATAATGGAGGTTCTGCAACTTCTTTAGGCAAAGGAATAAGTGTGAAATGAAAACTTTCCAGGTCACCAAACCTCGTTCTTTGAGGCTTCACTACAGTTTGGTGTTGCTGTTCCTGTTACTATCAAAGGTCAGATCATTCCCTTGCTGCCGGCAGCTGCCCTGCGTGCTGCTCCCTTCCCGGCTCTCTGTAGACCAGCCAGGTAGCTTCCCAGCCTGCAGGCACCCTTCAGGAGCTGAGTGCCAGAGCTCCTGTTGTCACTGCCCAGCCCCAGCACCCTGCTTTGCTCGTGGCTGGGCCGGGCTCTGGCCAGGGGGTGCCGAGGGAGGGGAAGGTGCCTCAGGGGTCAGCCGAGGCCTGCTCTCACCTGCACATCTGTGTGGGCTTTGGGTTCTTTGCCTCCCACTGCAGCCAAGGCAAATCATTGATCACATTTCATCTCAACCCTCTGTGCAGTTCAGATTCTGTGTTTGTAGGTTTTGGTTGGGATCTGCACACACTCCTTTTAGATTTGTCAAGATCTTTTGGAAGCTCAGTTCAGCCCTCCAAAGGCTTGCTGACCTTTCCAGTTTCATGTGTTTTTTCAGATTTAAAAGAAGTTGTCAAGCTGTGCAACAGAGTAAAGATTTAAGCAGTGAATTGTGTTGGACTTTGATCAGATCATATTCCAGCCCTTTCTGTTGCATCTTTGCAGTCTGACAGTGAAAGCACCCATCCCTGTTCTTCAGATTAAGCTCCTGTGAACCTCTCAGTCGTGTCAGTTAAACAGTATTTCTGTAACTGTACCAGTGTTCAGAAGTCAGAAGCATAAAGCTCTGAGGTACATCTCCTCTTATCCATGAGGCCAGTTTCCTTGGCATGGAAAAAAATCTTTATTTTCCTCTAGGAAGGATCACCTTTTAGAAATAATGTACCTTTTCAGTCATAAATTCAGAACTATTTTACATTATATTCAATACAAACTTGAATCTGATCTTTGAAGTTTGGTACTGGAAATTTAATTTCATCATTCCAGAGACAGCCTTCTTTCCTGTTCTGGTTTTGAACTAGATGACGAGCTTACTTTTGATACAGAGAAACCAAAAGTAACCATGATGTTGTTTTGCAGCTGGAATTATCTCTCTTCTGGATGAAGAAGAGCCACAGCTCAAGGTAAGCTCTTACATCTGAGAGCAAATAACAGCAGATACATCATGTGGACAGCTTAACATCAAAAAGGAGCAGATCTCAGTAATTTATGGTTGCACAGCAACAGATGGGTACCAAATTGTATCTGGCCTGAAAGCTAAAAGAAAGGACTTAAATGATAACCGATTGCAAACTTCCTTGTTTTGAGCATGGATCAAAAAACAGGAGCTCCAAATGCAAAAAAATCTCTATTCATGAAAGCTCTCATCTCTCTGGTGGAAATTTGTTACTTAAAATTGTTCCAGAGAGTGCATTTTGGCTACGTAAAATTCAAAGCTGAAGAGCAGCTCAGGTTTTTACAATAATTTAACCAATGTAGAACTAAATCGCAGTTACAGTTTTCTCTTGGAACAACATCACAGTAATGGTATGAAAAGAAGAAAACAGCAACAGAAACTTTCCAGTGCAGAGGGTATGAATCCACAGAACACCAACACTCAGAGTGGTGGTGTGTTGATGGAACATGCACTTTCCAGTATTTGTAATTCCTTGATTGTTTTTGTTGGGTACAGGCATAGGCAGTGATGGATCTGAATGATCCCTGATTTTGCTGTGAACTGGTTACAAGTGGGCTGATTGTGGTTTGTTTATCATCTGAAGTACTGTGTCCATACAGATAAATAGAGTTGGCTGCTGCAGGCCACAGGTTGATTCCGTGTGCACAAAGATTGTCACAATTTCATCTATCAGACACATCAGCCAGTCATTCATCAGAGAGAGGCCATGGAAAGGAATGCTGGAGTTGTCTTACCTGTGAGGTGAACAGCTCTTTATTTGCAAAGGATTTGCAAAGATTAGTGAATGCTTGCAGAGATCTTTTAAAACAGAATCTGCTGGTGAAATGGGTCAGTGTTCATGATATTCATCCTAGAATGTACTTGATTTTTACTGGGGAAAGGTGGTAAGTGCATTTTTAATATAACTTTTTTTTTTCCTTTGTAGGAGTTTGCTCTTCACAAGTTGAATGCTGTTGTCAATGACTTCTGGGCAGAAATCTCTGAGTCAGTGGACAAAATGTAAGACACGTAATACTGCTTAAAAAGAACAGGAGATATGAAGTGGATGTAGTTCTGGTTTCTTGACAATGGCTAATACAGCATGTAGCTCTGTATTTCCTGGAAAGCTCTAATATGTGTGGATGTGGGGTTGGAGCTCAGTCAAGCTTGTACTTGGGGAGATGTGAGCACACAGAGCTGATGCCCTTCTCTCCCTCCTCTGCAGAGAAGTTCTCTATGAAGACGAAGGTTTTCGGAGCCGCCAGTTTGCTGCCCTGGTTGCTTCTAAAGTTTTTTACCACCTGGGAGCCTTTGAGGAGTCCCTGAACTATGCCCTGGGAGCTGGTGACCTCTTCAATGTCAATGACAACTCGGAATACGTGGAGACGATCATTGGTAAGGAGCTGTTGCTGCAAAGGAAAGGCCCTTGTGTTGTCAAAGCTGCTGTAACTTTGAAATTTTCCTTGGTTTAGCTTTTTTCTCTGTCTTTGTCTGCTTTTTTCTCTGTCTTCTCTTTCTTGCTGTCTTTGTATTCATTTAAACCAATGCTGCAGCTAATTCTGCCCCATTTATTTTTACTTTCTGTAATGGAACTGTTTGCAGTGGAGCTAGGAAGTTTCCTCCTGCTCTTTTTTCATTTATTTAGCATGACACCTCAACAAAGATCATATCCTTGGTTTAATTTTTAAAATACCTACTTGATTTCAGCACTAAAACCTGAGTTTGTTAGGAGATAATAGAAGTGTGTTCCACTGTTATCTGTATATGACTACACAAATGTATAATTTCCCATACTGTGCTTGCTGATGGAATATGTTCATGCACACGCTGGTCTTTCATCTGTACAGAACTGCAAAAAATCTGAGAACTTGACTTTTCCCCTCATAGCTGTTCATTATCTCTTCAGCAAAATGTATCGACCACTATACCAAGCAGTGTGTGGAGAATGCGGAGCTGCCGGAAGGGGAGAAGAAACCCGTGGATGAGAGGCTAGAAGGGATAGTGAACAAAATGTTCCAGCGGTGCTTGGATGACCACAAGTACAAGCAGGCCATTGGCATTGCTCTGGAGACACGCAGGCTGGACATCTTTGAGAAAACCATCCTTGAGTCGGTATGTGCAAGAGACAGGAGGTGCCTGTAGCTAGGCTTTTCCAGGTATGGATCCAGAAGTCAAGTGCAAGATCCATGTTGCTGTGGAACTTGCCCTGTTTTGTATGAACAGAACAAAAGATAAATCTCAGGGGTGTTCAGTTCAGCATGTTCACGGAAAGCAGAGCCACTCAGGGCTACCAGGTGTAGGAAGATCTCCCCTACCTTTAGGAAATCCTTGAGCTACAAGTTTATGGGAAAATATTCCCAGGAAGCTTGGCTGTGTGCCCTCTTCTTAAGATATTCCCTGTCAGCTAGTGGCAGAGATACAGTACTGGCATAATGTGAGAACAGCTCTTTTATTCAGTTGTGCCTGTCATCTACTGTAATCCCCTGTGGGAAGGGATCCTTAGGACTGGGTAATTTATTTATGGCAAGCAAAAGCAAAAACTCCAGTGGGTGGGTGAACTGCTCTAATTTTCAGTGACTGTGTGCAGTCTTGGCCTGCCCTGACTCCAAGATGGTGCACCTTGGCTTTAAAAGCTTTCACTGAGGGTTTAAGGTAAGTCACGTTACTATTAGTGGCAGTAAGAGAAGCAGGCCTGTAGTCATCTGCAGCAGCTCAGCAGTTGTGTGCAGTCTTGTTATGCTGTAGTGTCTTAACCATATTCCAGACACATAGCTTGAATCCTTTAAATTTTACTGCTTTTCAGTTTACACTTTTTACATATGTTTGGATGTTTCCCATTTCTGTGTATGAGTGATAATCGTAAGGCATCCATCTTGCTTTCTTTGTTCTCTTTGTTGTCCTGTGCATTTAATACCTTGCCCATTATAAATCCCTCATTTTGAATTACCTTTCTGAGGTCTAGTAACCAAATCAGTTTCTCAGGCTTGATCTTTTCATGGTGTGTGATTTGTTTGCTGACATTTTATGTTAGTGCAGTGAATTTTGCTGCATTCAAAACTGATTGTTTGAACAAGAAGGATGAAGGGAGGATAGATATTGTACTTTTAAGTTAATATTTTTGTATGTTTTAACTTCTGGATTAAATTTTGGTCCTACATGATTTTGATGGCATTTTTTCTTTAAACTGCAGTACACTTGTATATAAGCCTTTCTGAAAATAGGAAACTGTGAAGATTTATATGTGTGTTTGGTCTGCTTTTTAAAATAGAAAAAAGGTAGCTTTATTTTCCTCTCTAAATCTTGCTTGTCAGTCTAAACCCATGTTTGATATCCCTGAATTTTATTTCAGAATGATGTTCCTGGGATGCTGGCCTACAGCCTGAAGCTCTGTATGTCTTTGATGCAGAATAAACAGTTTCGTAATAAAGTCTTGAGAGTTCTAGTTAAAATCTACATGAATCTGGAGAAACCAGACTTCATCAATGTGTGCCAGGTAAACTTTTCGAAGTCATGTTTAAAGATAATAAAAAGTTACTTCTCTTTAGATATATTTGGCATGACATCTACCTGTTCTCTGTCTTTTGTTCAGTTAAATGAAATATCTTTTGCTGATTGCGTGCTTCCAGCATATATCAGAGTGAGACCAACTTGAAAAAGAGATGTAAAGATTGCATATTTGGTCAATTTATAGAGAAAGAAATCTATTCAAAGGCAGTTTGAGGACACAGACAACTCTGACAGAATATTTTAAGCCTGTGTAGGGAGTATCAGATGGTAGGTTCACAGCTTGGAATTTTATTTACTCCTCACAAGAACATTTACAGTGCTTTGTTTTATTTGGTAAGCCATTGTCTGAAAGTGTTTAGACAACCAGTTGTGAAATTACTCAGATGTTCTCAGATCCTTGCCAGTCTTGCTATGCCACGTACACATGACTCAGTGTTACGCCTCTTTCATTTCAGCTGAGACATCCCTACAGAGTGACTGGTGCTTCTTCAGTGTGCTTTTGAAATTTCTGTGTCTAGTAGGACAAGTCTTGTTTTTCTATGAAAACTCTTCTGAGTTTTCTCCTGTCTTCAGTGAAAGAGAGAAGGTTTTCTTTCTTTGAAGGGGGTGTTCTGTGGAAGCAGCAGATGAGGGCATTGGAGTGCAGCCTTGGGTAGTGTTGCTTTCTCATTCTGAAGTATCTCATGTCTTCTCCTATTTTTGTTTTATTTCTTTTCTCCCCTTTCTCCTGCTCAGTGCCTGATATTCCTGGATGACCCACAGGCTGTGAGTGACATCTTGGAAAAATTGGTGAAGGATGATAACCTTCTCATGGCCTACCAGATTTGCTTTGACCTGTATGAAAGTGCGAGCCAGCAGTTCCTGTCTTCTGTCATCCAGAATCTCCGCACGGTTGGAACTCCCATTGCCTCCGTGCCTGGATCCACCAACACTGGCACTGTCCCTGGGTCAGAGAAAGACAGGTGGGGAGATGGACTTGAGAGGTGGTAGAGTTGTTTGGCTCCACTCCTGCTCTAAGGGAGGCTCATATTCCATGTGTGGATGCTTTTTACAAGCTGTCAAGTTACTCCCCTTTATTTGAGTAATAGGCAAGACATGCTATTTGCTCAAAACAAAATTGTGTATTACCAAAATCTACTGGTTTTTAAAGGGATTTTTCTTTGCAGTTGAGATAAGCACAGAGCAGTTATACTGGGGCTCAACTAATGAGCAGTAATTCATTAAGCCACAACATGAGTTGCTTGGGAATGCTGATTCTGTGTGGTCTTTGCAGCAACTTGCAGAGCTAAGGAAGGGGCTAATTCAGGGAAAAAGCTCATCACAGCTATGTGCAAGTTTGGTTTCACATCACAGCCTGTGTGAAGAGTGAGCTCAGATGATACTGTGGTGTCAACAGACCCTTTTGTGCTTGCAGTTCAGAAGAGCTACTTCAAATCTACTTTGAGTTTTTAAAAACATGTTCAGTGGTCAGTATCACAGATCTTAGCTGCAGGAAACTGCTGTCAAGAAAAGTTTAAGTTAGCGCTAACCATTCCGTCATCTTTCTTTCTTCTTTTGGTGACTTACAGGAGAATTGGCCAATCTATGCTAAGGTTGCTGCCCAGCTGAGGGGCAGCATGGAAGAAGTTTGTTCTCCATCTGCTCTGCAATCACCATAGAATGCTTACTGGTACTTTCACCAGAGCTCTCATGTCTTTGCATAACCTGCTCCCTGCACTCTTTGATAGTGTGTGCTGGAGAATCCCACCTAGATCCAGGCTGGTTGAGTATAAGGGTTTATCCAGCTATAGAGCTGAGTATGAATACTTTTGAATCAGTGACACAGGCATGGCAAGCATTTTCCTCTTCCTCTCTTCTTTTCCAGTGAAATAAAAGGAAAGACACAGAATAATATATGTCAGCCTGTGAAGCATTAGGACAAGGTGCTAACAACAGCTTAATATATATTTCCATGTCAACACTCTAGGATCCATGCTATTAGTGACAAGCACAAGGCATCTAGGGGAAGATATAATTATCCTTGATGCCTTGTTTGTTTACCTTGTTTTCTCACTTGTATCTGTTCATTCCCTACAAGCATCTTTATTTTTGTTGTCTCTGTAGATGGAATAAGAGAGTAGGGATTTCCAAGCCTTCGTCTTGAAGTTCCCTGAAAATTGAGTGGAGGGGGGAGTTTTCTTCTCAGCAGTAAGCTCCAGATAGTGAGCCCTTGTTCTAGCAAAGTCTTTTCCAATCATCATCTCCAAATCCCAGGCTACTCCTTCAGGACAATGTTCAGCCATAATTACTGTTCTTGATCTGTTGCAAGTGATGCATTTTTCATTTTTATTTTATTTCAGTGATGCTATGGAAGCAGAAGAGAAACCAGGAAGCACTTGTGCAGCAGGGAGGTCTGCGGAAATTGTGAGTGCTCTTGCTGAAACAGACTTTAGTTGGTTTTTCTTACGTCTTCTCTTTGGATGTCTAGGATTTCTAAATTGGTTTGGCTAATAAAGGATGAAATTCCTTTTCTGTTTTGCTCGGAGACAAGGTGACAGATGATCTCTGAGGGCCAAATATCTGACTTAATGTCCAGCAGTTCAGATACTGAAAGCTGTGTGAGAGTGAGACATGGTCAGAGTTCAGTAGGAATTACTGAGTTCTGAAAAACGGGACAGAAGGATCTGGCTCATGTGTTTGCTTTTTGATAATGAAACAATTACCTCATCCCAAAAGAAAGGGCCTGAAATTTAACTGCTGCTGAGAATGTTAGGGAGTGAATTAGCTTGATGCATTTTTTTTTTCCTTCTCTTTCAAAAATCCAACTGTAGTTCTGGTTGGATAGAACTGATGCTGTTCTGCAGCAGTGGCAGGAGAGGATGCTGATGTAATGTGGTTTCTTTGCCATGAAGGCATAAAGTTACCTTGGGCCTGCATGGTGCTGTGTTGCTGGGCCAGCTGGTTGGAATCTTTTTGTTTAGTTTCTTTTCCCAAGTACTGGAGAAAGTGAGTTCACTTCTAACATGCACATACAATTGCATTTCAGTATATAGAGTAGTTAATGCAGTTTTGACATTTCCAGTGCTGAAGACAAGAAGTGCTACCAGAGAGGAGGGCAAAACCCAAGACAAGTTGTTTTTTGTTTTTCTTTTTTTCCCCATGGTAAATGTTTGCAAACAGAACTTGGGAATCTTTGAAAGATTTTTGCAGGTCACTTAAAAATTAATTAAGGGCAAACAGGAGTGTGTTCTTCAAATTATATTTCACAAGGAAAACAGAAGGAGTTGAATTTCTTGCCCCAGCAAGGAAGCTTGAGAGTGTTTTTGTACAGGAAAGGTGTCTTGGATCAGTTTCTGCTGCATTGACTTTGCTGATTGTGCCAAGTACACAAGAATAATCTGTGTGGCCAGAAATGTTCTTTAGCTTAATCTTCCACAATGACTACAAAGAAATAATTGAGGGAATTAGTTTAAGGGCTGAACTACTCATGCTTGACTGGTTTGTGACCAGCTAACAATGTCAGGACAAAGAGCTGCACTGTACTTTTCACCCTGCTCAGAACAAACTTCAGTTTCTACAGATCCATTTCCAGCTTCCATCACGAGGAACAAGGACACATTTCTCAAAGAGCTCTTGAAGATGAATGTATTAGTTTCCTAGTTCTACTAGCTGTTGTTCTAAATAAAACTTATAGTTCACAAGAATGATGTTGCAGCTCAGCACAGGGTCATGCAAAGTATTGTAGCTTTGTGGCCCAGTCTGTGAAAGCTTCCATGGAAATACAGGTTCATTTATAAAAAAGTTTGCCTCTGGCAGGAGACTTACTGTCTCTGTGAGGCCAAACAGCAGCTTGCAGTGTGTCAGATGTCACCCATATCCTTTTGCTTTCAATGAAAAAATGGATTTCTTTTTGGAGAGTCTCTTCTCCCACCTGCACTTTTTGTGCTGTGCACAGAAGATTCAATTTCTGGTAGGTTTGGGCTTGTGCACCAAGAACAGAAACAGTGTCTTCTTAGTCCTAAAATCTGATAGGTTTTGGAATATGGTGATGGGAACATACCAGAGTGGCTTCTCATGAATTGTATTTTAATAGAGCCATAGTTGGGTTCTCATGGATTTTTCTTTTCCTTTTTGCTTGTATGTGAAGAACCCAGAGCCTAAGGACCAGATCTCAAAAATGATTAAAATTTTAAGTGGGGAAATGGCTATTGAGTTACATCTGCAGTTTTTAATACGAAACAACAATACAGACCTCATGATCCTCAAAAACACAAAGGTAAGAGACTTTGTTAAATATAGTTGTCATGGATTTATCTGATTCATCCTTTGTTGGTTTTGACCATGCTGCTATTATTTTTAATGATAGGCTGCTGTTAGCATGTTGATATTTTAATTAGTTTTTTCCGATTGGTTATAGCAACTCATATTTTTCTCACACTTTTTTTTTTTGGTGGGTTTTGTTTTTTGTCTGTTCAGTAAGATGGGCAAAATTTACCCTCCAGCTCCATGTCAGATCCATTGCAAATGCTGCTGGTTTGGGAAGGGAGGAGACAGCCAGGACTATAGGTTACAGTATATTGGTATCTTGGTTGAGATGTTAGGTAAGCCCACACCTTCAGCTTGGCAAGGGAATCCTGGTATGTAGTAAAAGGCCAACATTGGAGACAAAACCAATCAGATTCTGTAATGTAGGCAGAGTTAGTGAATGGAGTAACTGGTTTTGTTTTGGAACGTGTTACTCAAGGGGGGCAAATGAAAACTTACAGGTAAACTAGACTCTTAAATGTTTACTGGAAACTATAGGAGAAGTTTTTGTTTGTGAAATAAGATGCACATCATCAGTAAAAGTAATAGGGGCTTGCTTGTTAGTGGGTTCATCTGTTTCAGATGACACTTCAAATGTATTGGGAATCTTTTCTGTCTGCTGGTGAGGTGTTCAGGAGTGATTCTGCAGCAGGGTTCTGGGAACAGCCTGGAAACGTCAGCAGCACTCGCTGTTCAGTTCTGGGAAGCAGAGGGAGGTGGTTCTCCACTTAAGTGGCCATTGGAGTCATCACATCTCTGAAAGAAATTCACAGAAAGGATCATTTTGCATGGGAAAGATGACTTGAGGGTAGACTAGAGTGTATTAGCAATCTATTAGCTGATTACAGGGAAATTGCTGGGTAAATTGAGATCATTACAGTCCATTTTTCTAGTGTACTGGCAAGCTTGTTAAGCAACCTTGGGCAGATCTCTTGCTGAGTGATGCTAGTTATTGTTCTTGTTCTTTCAGGATGCAGTGAGGAATTCCGTGTGTCATACAGCAACTGTTATAGCAAACTCCTTTATGCATTGTGGGACAACCAGTGACCAGTTCCTTAGGTAAACCTATGGCAAGGAAGCTCCAATGTCATTTAGAGGTGTTTGAACAACACTGTTGCTCTCCTTCACTTGATACTTCCAGAGTGGTAACTGCAGAACTCTAATGGTGTTAAAGAATTGTTTCCTTTTCTCTTTCCTCACAAACTGGCTTTGACTGCTAACTATATGAGCAGCTTGGAGGGTGAAGATCTGGAATTTTTCTTCTCTTTGTTTACCACTTAGAGAGTTTCTGAGATGATGTATCTTTTTACAGTAGAGACTGACAGTACTGAGTGACTCTTGTGGGGGAAATGCTAGGGCTGACCTTATGAGGGACTTTGGGAAAGCTGCAGAAACTCTGCTAAAGTTTCTCCCAGAGAAATGATGGGCTGCATATTGAGCAGTTCTCTATCTTTCACTGAGATCACCCATGTCTAGAAGCTTGACTACGACCATGCAAAAATATAGGACTCATGAAGAGGAGAGAAATGTAAAGTGGAAATATGGTTAGCTGCCTTCCCTTCTGGAGCTACTTTTTAGTTTGAAAGCAGTCTTCAGTCCTCTTAAACCCTTCTTGCAGGATTAGGAACAGGCTGTATGAACAACTTTGTGTGATCTTTCTCTTTTCATCTTCTAGAGACAATTTGGAGTGGCTGGCCAGGGCCACTAACTGGGCTAAGTTTACTGCTACTGCCAGCTTGGGTGTTATACACAAGGTAACACTGCATTCATTTCCCTCTGCTTCGTGTAAATGCTTGACTTGTGAACACTGAAAACTTGGAAATGGGGATTCTGAATGGAGCCTGCACTCCAGTGTACCTGGCACAGCTATAACATATTTTGTGTCTTTGTACTAAAAAGCTGTGTTTATATTACTTCATCTGACATCAAATATAATTTATGGTATGTTTTGCTGAGAATCAAAAAGGTGCTAGGATAGCACACGGCTCAAGGAGAGAGTATTTTTTCTAACTCTTCCTTTGTGAGCTGAACAGATGTAATAGTTTCTAGGTATTTAAATTGCAGATGGTTCTTAAATAATTTTGGGACATACCGAAGTTCCTTACTGTGACTTTCAGTGAGTTTGAGCGGTGATGTGTGGCACTGAAACAAGAATTTTAGTGGTGAAAGTAATGATTATAACACATGTGAAAAACCAGAAAAGTAATATTTAAACATTTCACTTCCCACTGTCTTCCCTTCCTGCTGGACACTGGACATCCAGGGTCATGAGAAAGAAGCATTACAGCTCATGGCAACCTACCTGCCCAAGGACACCTCTCCAGGCTCAGCCTACCAGGAGGGAGGAGGCCTCTACGCCTTGGGTCTCATCCACGCCAACCATGGTGGGGACATCATCGACTACCTGCTGAACCAGCTGAAGAATGCCAGTAATGATGTGGGTACTGGGCTCAGCAATCAGCCTTTGCTTTGTTGGGAATTTGCAGGAGGGCGCTGGCTGGTTTAGTAGTGGGGGGTAGAGGTAATTAATCAGCATTGTGGTACTCAGACCTCCTCTGGGTCTTAAAGGTTGGTTAAAGGTTGGTTTTAACAGCCTGTTGCTTAAGGTTTAGGTAAGAGTTTTTAGGAAATTCTTACATATTTGACAGCAATTGTAGCTTCATCATATTTACTGCTTGTTATATCTGCTTTGTTTTGCTAGTGGACCTGCAGCATTCAGGCACTGTTATTGTTTACAGCTTAGTTGTCAAGGGAATAAGTCACAAGATATTTCTGCTGATCTGATCTGTGGTTTTAATGCATCTTGCACAATAAGAAGTGTTTTGCTTCTGCACTTAGTGTTTGTAGAGCATGTTCCCTCTTTCTCCTTGTGGAATCTCAGATTATTTTTTGAAAATTCCATTAATTGATCCCACTGGTCTTACTGAAAATGTATCCATTGTTAGAATGAAAGAGGTTATAGACTGTTTTTTAATGGGTACCTTTAGCTATTACTAGCTACTGTTTTTTTACACATGGCAGAGATTTATGGTTTTACATAAGTCAGTCAGTGGGGGAAAAGATCTTGAAGTTAATAGAAAGTCTGTGCTATCTGTTAAGCTGCTGTTACTCACTCTTTATGGGCTTTTGAACTGTTTTTCTTTTATTTTCTGCCTCTTTCACTAGACCTACTGCCTGTGAAAGGCTGTGGAAGTGGTATTTCTAGCAGGTCAAGAGATCATTTTGGGTTGGTTTGGGGCTAAAAGGTTGCAGGTTTATATTGATGGAAAGATGTCTACTTCAGCTGAAGCCATACTGTTCCCTGTTTTATGACTGAACTTGCATGTGCTTCTCTAGATTGTGCGACATGGTGGCAGCCTGGGCTTGGGGCTGGCTGCCATGGGGACAGCACGTCAAGATGTGTACGATCTGCTGAAAACAAACCTATACCAGGATGATGCAGTGACAGGTAAATGTTCTGCTTTCAAAGCAAATAACCATCTGAGGTCTTATCAGGCACCTGGGTTTTTTGTCTTGTTTTTTTTTTTTTCCCCAGGTTTTCTGTTAGCAGCATAGATTGTTTCTAGCTGTGTTTTATTTACTGACCTTTTCCTGATCATTATGGTTCTTTGATTATATGTCAGTAATGTTCAGAGATCCTGTCATGACTGGCACTGTGGGAAGGTTTGATAAAACATGCTAGGTTTTTTAACAGCCACTTATTTTGCGCTGTTCCTTTCTTTGTCATATGCTTTTTCTTTAGTGTGGCTGATCTCCAGAGCCATGTGCTTTTTTGAGCTGAGAGATAGGCTTGGAGAAGCTTGTGGGAGTTTCTGCTGCATTGGTGGGGCTCATAGGAAGATGATCTTAGCAGCTCTCGGCCCAAGGATGCGATAGTTGAACTTGGTAGAGAAAAGTACCAAATTGTGGTTACAAACACATTTTGCCATGAATAATGGAGTTGTTGGCCATGGTGATGTCCAGAAGTGATCTATTGGCCTACATCTGCTGTGGTTCTCCAGATACAGTATTTATTACTTTTGGGAACAGAGCTGACTTTTTTGCTTTTCTGTGCTTTTCAGGTGAGGCAGCTGGCCTGGCACTGGGGTTGGTTATGTTGGGATCTAAAAATGCCCAGGCTATTGAGGACATGGTTGGCTATGCACAGGAAACCCAGCATGAGAAGATCCTGCGAGGCCTCGCGGTTGGAATTGCTCTGGTCATGTATGGGAGGATGGAGGAGGCAGATGCTCTCATTGAGAGTCTCTGCAGAGATAAGGTAAATTGACCTGTGACTTAATCCCTGACTCTTGTGTTACATGGCTGACCTTCCTGTCTGTTTGTCAATCTTCAGCTATGGTGGGTTGGCTCTTTTGAACCAGAGTTGTTCTTACATAGCTCTGAAGTAGGACTGTTTCACAAGTTGCTGCACTCTGATCAAAAATACAAGAACAACACTGCTTAGTTGTGTCTTTCTTTAGCCTTATACTTCGTCTCCATAGTCATGTGAGCAGCATCAGGGAGTAGAACAGAATTTAGTGGTTAAAAACAGGTGAGACTTGCTGTAGGTGGGCTATCTCGAGGCTGTGGTAGTGATCATTGTGGATAGCAAGTAAGAAGCATAATGACACCTCTGCCCTATACTTTTTGGCAGCCTGCAGCACAGCAGGCTCTCTGTCCCCCTGAACTCAGTAATGACAACCACACTTTGGTGATGGTCCTGTTACTTGTCCCAAATTAACAATTAAGCAATGAGTCTGACCTGTGACCTGTTTGCAGATTGAAGACAAGAGAGGAACAGATTTAAAGTTAGAATTACTGAGTGACTGTTTGGATGGATGTGAAATATTGACGCTTTCTCTTCCAGGATCCAATTCTCCGTCGTTCTGGCATGTACACTGTGGCTATGGCATACTGTGGCTCAGGGAACAACAAGGCTATCAGGCGCCTACTGCACGTGGCTGTAAGTACTAAGTCCTAAGTGGCCTTAGGAGCCCACAGGAAAAAATTTGTGGTCAGGAAGCAAGCACATCACTTTGTCAGGCTTTGTGTCTGCGGTGTTAATATTCTGGTCCAAATCAGAGATTGTGAAGTGATGAAAGCTTTACTTAGTATTATGAGTAGAACTAAGAGGGCCTTCTGACATAAGGGTAAGTAGACTTTCAGACTTTCAACCTGGTATCACAGAAAAGGACCCTGTTAAAAATTAAAACATGAACCTAAACCACCCAGGTAACAGGTTTGCAGTGAATGGTCTGTGTAGTGATGGGCTTGAGAAAAAATAAATTAAGCTCTAAAGGGTGAGGTCTGTCTGTTCTTTGATCATCTTGCAGTTGGTGTGCAAACATGGGTTGAGGCTGTTTGGGCTAAGGCTGAACATGATTTTAACTAACTTCCTCTATGATCCTGTCTTCTTGATTAACTGGCATCTGGCCTGAAACATTGCAGAGTCCTCAAGTGTTTTAACTGTATTCTGAATGTCCTGTTTTTCCTTTTGTAGGTGAGTGATGTGAACGATGACGTGAGGCGGGCAGCTGTGGAGTCACTTGGTTTCATTCTGTTCAGGTAAAGTGTCTTCCTTGGTCACTCCAGTAGCCTTCAATTTAATATCTGTTGCTTTGTCAAAAAATTAGTGTGATACTGCTTTCACAAAGTGACACAACTGCTGATTGAATGGCTTTGAAAAGTTAAAAAACTGAGAGATTTGTTTAGAATTGGAAGCCTTCCTTAATGTTTAACAGATATTTAATGAGTCTTTCTGTAGGTTTCCAGACTTGTGGCTTAATTGTCTGAATATAGCTGGATGAAGTTGACAAATGGAATGAAAAATTAATATTTGCCGGATTGAGAGTTAATTAAAAATTAAATATACTGTGCTTGTGCCAAGCCTCTTAAGGGCAGTAGTACTCAGGCAAATGTCTCTGCCTAATGGCTAAGATGTTGTGAGTTTGATTAAAAAGAAAAAGTGAAGCAGGACCTTGAAATAGACTTTGTTTCTTAAGTATCCGCTGTTAAACGGTGACAAGTTGCTGGGCTTACATTGTAACATGAGCCCATCACAATATCGTCACAATGTTTCCTTTGTTGTCTAAAGTGAAACCTATTGCTGAAATGGTATTTTCTAGTGCCCTACAGTTCCTTGGCTAAGGGCTGGTTGGGGGATTAGAAGCCTCCCCGAGGACTACACCTGGATCTGTTAATACAGTAATCTGTGTAACCTGAGCACTGAGCCAAACTGCAGTTTGAGTGTGGTTGAGAGGAGCTGATGGTTCCATAATTGTAATTTAAAAATCATTCTTCACATCTTCTTTAGGTTGGTAGCTGTCCTTAAAAACAGGATGAGAGTTTCTTAAAGATGGGGTTAAAACTTGGGTTACTGACATGAGCAGTCAGCTTTTCTGTAACCAAGTTGTTCCCCACATGGAAGTGACTTCTGCTCTATCTGAAGGATAATTGACTGTGTTTTGCAAAGAGGGCAGATTCTCTCAATGGGCAGCAGGTGTCTCTGAAGTGCTTATGCTCTGTTACTTCCTAGCAGCAGAGCTCATTCCTTGCTGCTTTGGGATCTCTGCCTCTCCTGAAGCCAAGGGGTCTGTTTAGCTGACTTCTGTATCTGTGTACAGAACAAAAATTCCATGCACGCCTTCCATAGTTTCAGACATCTTTTTTCAAAACAGGTTGTGACAAAGCCCTTTTGAGCTCAGATTTCAGTGTAATTTTTCTTTTCAACAAATACAAAACACAATTGGACATCTTGCCAAAATGAGAAACTTTCAAGGCTCTGAGTTAAACCATTTACCATGTGCTGGCATCTTGCTGGAACAGCGTAGTGCAGGGCCTGTTCTCTCCATATCCAGCAATGAGGAAATGTGTGACATCATCTTTGAGTCTTCCACCTGCTGTACAGTGGTTCAGATGTTATCCTGCCTCTTCCCTTCCCTTTCTGGAGACTTGCAGTCCAGAACCTACTTGTGCAATGAGGAGGAGCATTTCCTTGCAAATTCCGTTCTCCACCTTATTTGGTAGTCAAGGACTAAAATGTTTTAGCTGATTATCACTGGCTCCTGGAGGCAAAAGATTTGTGTTAGTTGCCAACACTTTTCACTTGATAACTAGTTGTATGCTCTGGCCCAGATCAACAATGCCAGTGTACAGAGACATACAGACCAAGTGAGTTGTGAATTTGTCAGGTTGCATGGCTAAAATGACATTTCTTTCTTAGGACTGTTGTTTGTTGAAGTCTAACTGGATTTAATTGTGAAGGCCACTAACACAGCTTTGAATACTGGCAAGAGTCAGTGATTTGTCAGCTGCTGGATTTACAGAGCTGAAGTTGAATGAAGTGTTTTGTGATGGGAAGTGAGCAGGTCTGAGACACAGTGGACTAAATCCCAGAAATTAATCTCATTTTAAGTGGAGGAAACATGACTGAAGGTCCTATGAAAAGAGTTCTCATTGAATTCTTTGTTTGTGGTTCCAGAAAGGGAACTGTGAAGTCAGGATTGAAATAAGAGAATACATTTGTTTAATGCAGTCTGCATTTTTCTTGGGGAATTCATGTCATTGATATAAGGTTGAGTATGCTGGTGGTATGAGTTTGTCTGCTGGACTGTACACTTTAGCAGCCTTAGACTTGTGTTTCTGTCTGTTCCTCCTATAGGAATAGTAAAAGCCATATAAGGGTGGAGGTTACAGAGTCAGAGGATGATAATTTCCTTAAAAGCACCATTGCTTGAACATGAGAGAACTACAGCCCACAAACCCATGCTGTGTCATAAATATCCAGTTTGTTTTCTCCTGTTGTTACAACTATCTGTGAATAAATGTTCTTCCTCTTGGATTTGAACTAAAAGTGTCGTAAACGTCACAAAACTGCTTATTTTAGGTAACACATCTGCACAGCAGAACATTCTGTAAAGCTTTGCTGTCCTTGTTTTCCTCTGTGAGTCTTCCTTGCTATCACATACATACAACCTTGCATACACCCACTCAAGAGCCCATCTTGACTTTTATTGTTGGTAATGAGAACATCACAGTATCAAAGTGAAATGTGATAGAACATAATGTAATAAAACATGACATTTAATTTTTGGAGCAACAAGGTTTTGCCTGAACTTGAAGATTACCTCTTTTATATTTTTTAAGCATAGTAATTCTGTTATTTTTTTCATTAGGCTTTTGAATTACTGAAAAAATCTACAAAAGAATGTGTGTGGCTTTTTTCATTATTCAGAATTCATGAATCAAGGTTTAGATAGAATATTCTAGTCTAGGTTCTTATCTAAGAATTGCACAATTAAATTTTCCAGTGTGTTATGAAAGATAATAAATCACCCAGTTACAAGCTCTGGAGGGACTGGGGAAGAAGGGGTTAGTGCTGCTGTAAGAGTTTCACTCTGGGGTGTTGGGTGCACGCTTCCCTGGCTGTGGGAATGTCTGCAGGCAAGTCACCCAGGTGAGCAGAGCAGTATCAGTCACACTGCTTGAGTGCAGAATACATGGCAGGTACTATTCATACAGCACAAAACTTCCTTGTCCTATGCTTGGGCTCCCCAAAGCTTTCCAGGGGACCCTGTTTGTAGAATTGAAACTTGACCAGCAGTGTTGCTGCTGTTAATTCTGGTTTTGCTGACTGTTTAGAAGCAGTCTGTAGGTTCAGACTGGGGATGGACAGCAATAATTGCTGGCTATAGGACTTGGTGTGGCTTTTTTTTCCCTCTTGGCTTAGTGCCATACAAAAATTAGGCACTAGTTATGTATTTTGGAGCAGATAATATTCATGCCACTATATTAAATTATCAGAAAATGTTCTGGTGCAAGAGAATTGTTTCAAAACTGCCTCGTCTTTTCTTCCTTTTCCCATCTAAAAAGCAGTCAGAATTGTGTGGGCAAAAACCTGAGTCTTTACATCTTCTCTCTTTTAAAAAATGGCCACCTCTTACAGGAGACCCTTCTAAGTAAAATGTTATTGTAGTGATACAGAGGCACTAATAAAGCTTGGGATGTTTGGAGCTTTCAGTGTGGATGCAGGGCTGAACAGAAGCTGTATTGTGGAATAGGAAGATGAGAAATGATGTTTTTTTTTTCCTGTAAGGTGTCTCTGTTTTCCCAGTTCTGATCCTTTTGCCAGTGATCACAGATAGCAAGCTTACCTTATTGTTGATGTTTATATACTGGTGGTTCTTTCTGCTGAAGTGGTTTATGAAATATTTATGACTGTTGGAAAACAGCATTTAAAGTGCCTGTGATTTCTGGTCAGCTTTTTTTAAAGATTATTATGGTGTGATGGAAAATGTGATAAATTTAAAGTGTTTTGCACTTTAAAAATGGAAAGACTTATTTTTATCATAATTTTTAACCACTTTAGATCATGAATTGATCTTTGTTGGTATTGCAGAGTGAGATGTGATTGGATTATGTAGTCAGCCTTATTTTTACATTGTTAGAGCAGTGCTGCAGAGTATCTGAACACTATATATACAAAATGAGGAGGTAGATGTTTTATGGATAGAACAAATCTGATTAGGAGAAAACTTCAGTGTGGGATGGAGTAGTGCTTGCAAGCATGAACTGAAAGTGTTTAATGCTCTCATGGCAGTTGTTAAATCCAGGAGAATGAGAGTCATGGGGAAGTGGGACGTGAGTCCTAGGATGCTGCTTTTGTTTTCATGCAGTACTGTTGGGAAAAGGCTGAGGGCAGGAGAGGGAACAATGCAGCCTCTAGAGAGTCCCAAAAGGAAGATGTAGTCTCAGCTGATAAGTGAAGGCTACCCAAACATGAAGAACTCTGCATGGCTTCTGTTCAGTTTTTCCATTTTAGGATGATTTAAGTGAAATAATAATGTTTCCTGCTTTTGTATTCTTTGTGTTTACATAGCCTTTGGTATTTTAAGGCTATATATTTGTTGTAAGGCAAACAGATCAGATACTTGGATTTTCTTCCAGGAAGACTCGGGCAGTTTGTGTTCTTTATATCCTCTAGCCTACCTTTATCCAGAAGACAGATAGCAGATGATCTGGATATTGAAGTATGAGGCTAACAGTCACTCTAATGTGATCTGCACCCATGACTTTCTCAGTGTTTTACTTGTGAAGAGGAATTTAGTGAAATGTATCTGCTTGTTAATTCTTGCACAGGAAATGTTAAAAGGGGTTTGTTTACCATCCAACAGATTTTGTCTTGTCACATTCAGTCTTCCTCAGAGGGGAGAATGAATGTCCCTTTCAAAGAAATAGCAGAAATCTTACTGTAATCAGAAGAAGCCTTAGACTTTCACTGAAGCTGGGCAGGATATAATGAATTTGAAGATGAGTTGCCATTACCTTAAGTGTAAAGCATTTGTAAAGAGGATCCTTTAGAAAGTAAAAGGTCTTAATTTTTAAGAGCATGATGTTGTTTTACAGAGGTTGTAAAGGGCCTGAATGCCTGGATGTAAGGAATTGTAGCTGAGGCTTGGCAAATAGGGTTGACAAGAATTATTAAAAATAAGAGTAAAAATGGGCACTTTTAGCAAGCCATCTTTCCTATTTGTGTACCTAGCTTCCCACTGTAAAATGAAAGAGATTCTTCTCCTCTGCAGGGCAAAAGTCTTCCTTTTCCACTGGAGAAAACATTGTTTTTCATGGGAATGGACACTGATAGTAAACACCATGTTGTTATGCCAAGGCAAAATTATGGAAGTTACGTCTCTCCTGACCATTGTTTTTGCCATGTTAATGGTTGCCTAGAGAGCCAAAGGGGAAGTGAAACAAAGGAGGACTTCTGAGCAGTTGTACATAGGCATCTTTATCAATATGAAGAAAAAAGTCCAATGCTTCATGGTAATATTAAGTTAGTGCTGAGAACTGGCCAGAGCTCTGGGACTCTTGGCTCCAGCTTGCAAGGCAAAGAGCCAGAAGAGCTCTGGCAAATGCTCTGCCTCTTTGGGCTCCAATGTCCCAGGCTGTTCAGCATGCCTTTACCATGCTTACATTGCTTTACTTCTTAAGTCTGATGTTACATACAAAACTTAGAAAAAGATTTAGGGGAGTTATAGTTTTATTTTCTTTAACCAGCTTGCAATGATGTGGATGTTTCCACAGTATGAAAGCAGTGTAGAAAAGCAACACTTTCTGTGAGGCATTATAAAAAAACATCCTATGTGCCTCTTGTGTGCAGGTGATACAGCACCAGTTTGTAGCATCAGCCTCTCTTCTCAGTGCCCTCTGCTTAACACTTGATTTTAAATGTATTTGCATTTGAAAATTGATACTAGTGTGGCCTAGTGTGATATAGTCAGGAAGAGTTTTATACTTGGAGGATACAAGATAACTGAATAATACATTTTTCTAGCTGCCTCTAAGTTTCCTGATAGCTAAAGGCCTGCAGCTTACAGATGGTTTAGGACTGGCTTCATAAAATGCATTTTACATCACATCACTACAGCTGGGATTAGCTGAATTTCTTGCTTCTCTGTTTCTCAGAGTGAATTAAAGGTTGGGATTTTTTGGGTTGATTTTTCAGGTTTTGTGTGTATTTTGTTGTTGTTTTGTTTAGCTTTTTCTAAGGTAATCCCTTTATTTGCATTTCAAGACACTTATTCTATTAGGCTTCGAACTCCATTATTTTCCTCTCTTCAAGACTGCTGAGTCCTTATATCCGTGTCTGTTCTGTAATTTTTAATTAGATAGGTAGACAGAGCATTGACTAAATGTCTCCTAATGTATTCTAAATAATTAAACAACAAAACAACCAGTATCTTCTAAAGTGTTCTTCCCAGCGTGCTCAGATGTTGCAGATCAGCTTTGACTTTTACCTTGCTTTTCAGTAGTTTGAAAAGAAATTAAGTATGCCAGATAAAGATCTTTGTGATAATGAGAAAAGGTGAAGTAGGTAACTCTTAAGTTATTATTTTATGGATTTTATTATTTTTTTATTTTATAATCTCTATGCAATAATAACTCTAGATTATTACTGTATAGACACTGTAGGGCTGGCCAGGTGGTTGATTCAGTGTGGGTCAGATTTGGAAAGAACTGGCAGCATTTTGCTCCAGAGAAAGGAATCCCTTTTTTGTTTGTGTGTGTTAAGTGGGAAGTGCATGATCCCTTCCTTCTGTAAAAATGTCTTGTGTCCTACAGCCAAATGACTGCAAAGCTTTATCAGTTATTATTTATATTACTATCTTTATGAAAAAGCTGTAAAATATTACAATGCTGTTAAAATATTCTCATTTTGCAGACAGCATATAAAAATGTATATTTTATAAATTTGTGTTACCTAAAGACAGTCCTCGTGGATGTAGTCCTGGGCCTCCTGTTGTGCTTGTTGATACCACACGAGCAGTGTTGTCTGTAGTTACCATACAACCAACTGGTGCCTTCTTACAGGAGCTTGCAGTGACTCTCTCATCATGTCTCACTAATGAAGGTGATGTCTTTGTTCAGATCTGTTCTTGTAGATACAGTTGCTAAAACAAGAACTCTGCTGTCCATTATGTTTTCTTATTTCGTAGTTCTGCATATCCATCTTTTTTTCTTGCTCTGTCCTGCTTCCCAAGGCTGTTACCTGAATTCCCAGCTTGTTTGCTTTCTCAGAGGACAAGCCCTGAGCAATGTCCTCCTGCACTTAACATGCCAAGTGGAATGTTTTCCACTTGGAAAGTGGAAGCACAGAATGTGCATCCTTTCTTGGCTGATGTGTTTCTGTCTATGGAGAAATTTTCTTTCCCTGTAGAAAGACTGGATTTTTGATGAATCACGAGTCTTTTAGACTGAGGTTTGTTGTTGCTGACTGAACTCAGTAACTGGAACGTGCTGAGCTTCTGTTTACAGTTACTAAAATTGCAAAACCTGTATACTGGCTTGAGAAAATACAGCTCTGTTGGGTGAGACTTTTCCAAGGATTATTTCCTATTGGCGGAGGTCTAAGCACTGATTACAAAGAGACCTTGGAATCTTTCTCTGTGGGACATTTAGGGCAAATTATTCCCTGTGTAAGATAGATTGCAGACTTGACAGCTATACAAGAACAGGGTCAGACAGAAAAGAACTGAGTTACCTCTCAGTTTTCCTAGATGCTGTGAGCCAGCTGTGATGTTTCTGATGGAAAGGGAAAATATAAGTTGCTGGTGAAAGGAGATGATTGCTGCCTGCTAGATGAACATTTTTTTTGTTTGTTTAATTAATATGGATTTATTTAAGTATCAAGAGAGTTTTCAAAGTTGACTGCTTCTTGCTTTCTGACTCCTGGGCAATAACCCCTCAGGAATGGTGTTTGCCTTTTGGTGTTACTGCTCATGAAGGCCAGTTCCTGCACTGCAAATTATGCTTTTAAGATTTTTTTTCTGTGATCACTCTGTGTATGGGTGTGATTGCACCTTTGCCTGGTTCCAGAGCTCTGGGTTAAATAAGGCACTGCTCTGTGATGTTTTCAGTGATAGGCCTGGAAGTTTTAGGGGGTTTGGTTTGGTTTGTTTTTTTTTCCCATTCCCTCCTTGTTTGAGCTTCAAAGTAATCTAGGTCTTATTAAAAGCATTTGATTCTCAAATATTTTGAAGTGTAGGTGTCTTTTACAGCTATCACAGTTCATTCATTCTGACTTTTAACTACAGAATCCTCTTAAACAAATTTTGATTAAATGAGGAGGAGGGAGAGCAGTTAGAATTTATTCTGATTCTAATGGCTAGTGATTATCACCAAAAAGGAGAGGAAGGAGACAACTTACTGCAAGTACCATAGATATATTTTTAATGCTTTCACCTGAAACTCTCTGGCAATTGTTACGTAGACTCTGTTTTGAGCTTGCATATATTTTAAATTAAATATATAAATAAATGTTGGAAGGACATGTTATCTTTAGTACTTTCTGTTCTGCAGATGAAAAAATCCTAAGCCTTTTGCTGTACATAATTTTAGTGTAACTGAAGAATGCTGAAAACACTGAAAATGAAAACAAAGCCTGAACTGAAAATTTTACTGTAAATGGAAACTCTTGAAAAAATGGTGAGCTGGCTGCTTGCTATAAGAACTCCAGTACTTTAGGGAAATCAGATTTCCTTTCCCAAAGAGTCTGGAGCTGTCAGAAGTTTCTGATTTCCCAAATAACAGACTCTGGTACTTCTTATGCATTGTGAGGACCAATTCTTTCTGTTAATTTTGTGCTCGTACTGAAGTCTTGAGCATGTTTGAGAGAGTGCAAATTGGGACCTGTAATTTGCCATTAGTCCAATTGAATCATTTTAAGCTCAACTAAACTGTGAATGTGTGCAGGTAGTACTGTTGTCTCTGCTGTCTCTTAAATATTTGCTCTTATTTTCTTGTGAAGTAGCTGTTCTGTCTGTGATTTCTCTCCTCTCTGTGAACTACATTGGATGAGGGGAGGCTTTCACTGAAGTTTCCATGGTCATTAAAAAAGCAAGCTTGTTCATATAAATTATAGGGATGTTCCAGGCATCATGTATCCTGTTTTCTTATGATCATTGATTGTGTATTGTGTTATTTTGATTAAATAATTCATTTTCTTAGAATGAAAAGAAAAAGGCAGTTTTCTGCTAATAATCTGGCAACAGTATGCTTATGCCTATGTGTATGTAATGGAGATGAAATTCAGATGAGTGAAATATTCTGACCATCTCTACAGTAAAGGAATAATTCCCATACATGGAATTTTTTATCATGCCTTAAGGAATGGGCTTGTACATTGGTCTCTGGAGCGAGTGATTCTGCTTGTGATTTACACACCCTCAGAAAGCAAGGAAAGCTCCTACGTGGATACTCTGTCTCAGCAGAGGAATGTATCTGTAGGAAGGAAAGCAGTGAGCTTGTGTGCTGGACTGTTTACAGAGACTTAAAACCAGTGACCTTGTATCCCTCTGCTACTTCCATTGTAAAACATCAACCTACAAAGTTCTGTCTCCTTGCCAGAGCGAATGTCAGAGTAGTGTTTGTACAGAATGCTTTTCTTATAAAGATGTGCTTTGAAGAGTCTGAAGGTGATGAGAACTGAAGTCAGATACTTAAACTGATTTAGCTTTTATTTATTTCTCTCTTCCTTAGGCTACAGTTCTGCATGAGTCATTTGTCATGGAATGAAGTTGTGGTTACCACCATGGGGTTGGGGTTAAAGTAGAGGAGACTTTGGAGGAGAGGAATTAATATAAATTTATAAGATATTGCTCACATAAATAACAGAAACCAATAGTATTTATACCCTCTTACAGTGCAGTTATCTAGAATAATACATACAGTAATGCTGTATGGACATGGCTATTCCACTATACATAGCTGACTTGTTCCTCTGTTTTATCGACCTCATTCTCGGTGAGCAGCAACGTATCCAGCAGGATGGCCGATGATGATTGGATGGGTGAGCTCCTCAGCCTCACTGGGCTCTGGTACATAATGGGGTTTATCCCATTTCTCATCCCATTCATGACAAAGAGCTTGGAGTTTTCTGCTACAGAGCTTCTGAACGAGATCCTGCTGGAGCGCTGCCGAAGGGCCTTGATAGGCTTTGTGGTCCGATAGTTGCAAGTGATGTACCTGCTGAAAGCCTCCCTAAATGTTTTGTTGAAGAGTGTATATACAAGAGGGTTCACTCCTGAGGATACGTACCCTATCCAAACAAATATGTCCAAGAGCTTTTGAAAAACCTCCTTGTTGCAGGAGTTGCACAGAACTGAGCTGATGTTTGTTATGAAGAATGGGCACCACATCAGCAAGAAAAGAAAAAATACAATCCCCAGAACTTTTGATGCCCTTTGTTCATTGGTTATTGTTTGCATGGACTTCCTCCCGATGGTGGATGTCCTGCCGATAGGCATGTCACTGGACAAAGTCTGGTCCTTTCTGGAGCCATTTAGCATGGCCACCTTTTCTGGTGAGGAGGCAGGTGTTGTGTCACGCTGAAAGACTGTGGATACTGTTGACCAGGTGAAGCGCTGGGGCGGCTTGTTGATCAAATAGGCCTTTTTGCGCAGCACTTGGATTGTCAGGAAATAAGTGACGATCATGATAGCGAGGGGAACGAAGAAGGAAGCCACTGATCCGTACAGAATGAAGTCATGAAAACGATCAGGCATCAGGAGACACGTGATGTTTGTAGAGTTGCCGTTTCCATCCTCAATGCCTCTGATAGGGACCGGAATTGCAATGCCTGTAGGAGGAAAAACAAGTGCTTCAGCAAAGGGTGATGGCTTGCAATCGCTTCACTGGCCTGAAGCCTCGGGGCTCCTAAAGCAAGGTCATTCCTGAGCTCCGGAGCAGGCACGGGGTGATGGACACGAGTGAAGTGTTGAGAGCATCACGTGGGTAATTGGGCAAACAGTACTTGGTAAGACTTGGCAGGCTGGGCTTTAACAGAGTGCCCTTTCTAAGGAGATTGGGCCTAGCTCGTAGTGATTGAGGAAGCAGTGTAAAGTTGCCAACTTTTCAAGTGTAAAACACATGAATTGCTTTGACTCTGGTTATTAGAATTAGTATGGCTTTTCCTCCAGTGAAATATGTTTCCCTAATGCCATCTTCCCCTTTTTTTTTTCTCTTCCTCAGGGTAACCTTTGCACTTTTTGAAGGGCAATTTTGTAAATACATAAATCTTGTCTTTCCCTCTTCTAATAGCCACGTCAAGTGACTGGACACAGACAGGTGATTTTTTTCACCCTGCTTGACTCTTTCACATATACAAGTAGCTAAATAGTTGCCAGAATTATGCAGTGTGTGTCGGAGATGGATTTGTTGTTTAAAGTCGCCTGCATATTTAGGAGTGTTTAAATGAGGCTGGCTAGCTCTGTAATTCACCACTCGTTTAAAAAAAAAAATGTTAGCAGTCTTGTCTTTTAAATGAATTTTTTATAACCACTAAATTGCAGTCAGCACTTCATTTACCAGCAGTCTGACATTGCAACAAAAACAACAGGTTCCTTGCTGTCTGGTGAAGGTGATTTGTGCTGTTTTCTGATACCACTTAATGAGATACAGGGATTTACCATATTCCGCTGCTACTCTGCTTACTGAAGTTGGTTGGAAGCAGCAAGAGCAAAATGGGTTACACTTCAGCAACTTGATCCCTTTCTTGATTAGAAACATACTTTCAGATACAACAAGCATTTAAAATGATGATTGAACCAAATTAACCTTTAATTTGGAGAACCTGGCTCAGCTACAGAGTAGTTTTATGTTAGATAAAAAGAGATTAAAAGTACAGCGCCGTTTAATGGCAATAAATCACACATTAAAAGGTCAACTTGTGTCTTTTTCATGCTAAATTTGGTTTTTTTGGGGAGGGGGGTTGGTGATAGAGATAGCATCTTTTCTCCTATTGTCACAGCTCTTCCAGAATTTTTTTCAACTCAGAAATTTGAGGTTTGCTTCAGTGAGAAGGTGGATGTACCCGTTCTCCTATGCATCATTGACCTTAATAAGATGGAATAATTTTGTTTGGTCTTGCACAAGAGCATACAGCACTAAGACTGTCTGGAGCACGTGTTAAGTTATTTAAATTAAATGTTTTCACTTCCTTAGCTCATTTAACAGATGCATTTTTTTAAGCATTTAAGACAGATGAAGTGCCACATGCACATCACAGAGACACTGATATTGTAGAAGTTTGTATGTTGGTATAAACTTCTTCATATAAACTGTTCAGGGTTTGTTGTTTCAATTGTTTTTGGTTTTTTGTTAGACATTAGCCTTTCTATATGCTATCTTAGCCTTCAGTGTTAATCTGGATGTTACTAGCCTCTCATTTATATCTTTGCTGTAAATAATTAACCCTTTTGTACTTCCTTTATGTGGCACAGAATTTTACCAACATCTATTCAAGACTTAAAATTGTGTTTGGGACAAAATGTAGCACCACAAGAACGTGAAATCTTGCTTTCCTAGGAGACATACTATGCATGCAGATATTGTCTTCTGATTTTTGAAATTTTAGGACCATGAAGAAGAGTGATGATTAATACTCTGACTCAATCCTTGGCCTTTCTGGTGAGCCTAATAAGGAGCAGTGGTTCAGGCAGGTTTTTATGATGTAGCTATGTATGATCCAAGAGGTGGACTTTGGCCAGCCTGAGTGTTTTGGTTCTCCAATCAATAGTACTTGGCCAAATTTTCCATTTTCCCCACATTTCACTTATTGTTTCGGACATAAAAAGCTTCTGTGTTCCTTTTCCAGTCTCCAGGTCTCACATACCTATTGAAATGAGCCAAACCACGATGATTTTGATGATTGTTGTAGCCCATGAATTGTACTGGCTGGCCTGGATTGGCTTTTTTATCGCAATGTAGCGGTCCAGGGAGATGGCACAGAGGTGCATGATGGAAGCTGTGGAAAAGAGGACATCAAGGAACAGCCAGATAGGACACAAGGCAGTTGGTAAAGGCCAGGTATTGTCTGAAAGAGAACAAAAAAGTCACTAGAATCTAAGCTTTTTGAGAACTTTCATTTTCCTGTGGCATCAGTATCTTTGAAAAGTTCCTAGTACTACGGGAACTGAGCTTTGTCACTGCCTCAGATAGGTTCTGTCTTATATTTTAATTAGCTCCTAACTGCCATGGTTGCTGCCCTTATATTCATTAGACTACTTGTGTACTATAAACCTTTCCCTGTCTTTTTGTCCTTTTGTGGCAAGGACTCTGAATTAAAAAGTTTATTATAAATGGATCATGACCGTTTGGTTTTTGTGAGCCTGCTGTTAAATGATTATTTTCAGCTGATTCTGCTTGAATCAGCCCTGTGATTCAAGGTTTTATTAAATGGAGGAGACATAATGGGTCATAACCAAAGTATTAGTTAGTCATTGTAGAACCACTATTGAATCTTAGGAGTGATATTGAAGAATCTTGTTCACACATCTTTAAAATGAGTTTGCTGTGTCACTTGGTCAGATACACTTGAACACTAATGTGACAGAGTAGGGTTGTTCTGTCTCAGTAATGATTTTCTAAAAATTGAGCATTTTTGTGCACGTCCTTTTTTTTTTTTTTCCCCCAAGGACCATGCCTTGGATTTTAAGTCTGGCATCCTGTTTCTTAGAGTAGTTACCTGTCCTTAATATTAATCTTTATAGCAAACATAGCGTCTGTCAACTACACTGTGTCCAAGATAAAGGTTTTATAGTGTTCAGATTTCCAAAAGGCTTGTATTTTTGAGAGCTGTGTCTCCCCTATCAGTGTCTGCAATACCAAATGAACTTTAATAGAGCTCTGATTATTTTTTTAAACTGGTCTATTTTCACTCAGAAGTAGCTTCTATTGCAGTCCAGTGCGAGCAGTGTTCAGTTTGAGGCACTTCAGTGTTGTGTGTTTATAAGGATGTTCTGTAGTCCCAGGGAAGAATGTGTGAATGAGGAAGATTCTTCTGTTTCTCATTATAGAGGTTGATCTACTAAATGTATTTTCCTCCCTTACAAGATTCAGCTGTACTCACTCAGTAAGTACATTAACAGTATTGCCAGGGAAATCAGTTCTTTGTTGAATGACAATCAGGGGGGAAAAAAATTGCACTTCTGATAAATCAGATGGGTTTTAATTTCCTTGGTCAGCATAAATAGACCTGCATGCTGAGAACGCCAAATGAGCTGGACTTTTGTAATGGTCAGTCTTATCAACGTGGTAGCATTGCAGTCATTTGAGATTAAAACATTTTTTTGTAACATGACTGATAGATGGAAATGATAACGGAATTATAAACTCCAGTGGATGGAAAATTTTATGAAGACAAACATAGCAAGTACTTGCCTGCACTCTTAACTATGCTGGGAAAGCTTCTGGGTTAAACAAAGAGAATGGATGGATGGAGCCCTGAACCTCAGCCATCCCCAAAGCAGAGGACTCCAGATGAGGATGACATAGGCAGTGAGGCAGAAGGGAAAGAAGCAGTCTGTTTTCAATAAATTAACCATAAAATTTTTGTATCTACCATAATTATTTCTTAAAATAGATTCTATGGTTGAAATTATGCTTCAAAAACCTAGTCTGTCAGGCAGGTACGAGAAAGTTGTAATTAGTAAATTATGAAACATTTACTCATCTTTAATTTTCATGCCTAGACTTTTAGCTGGCAGTAAGGTATGGTGCATTTCTGAAATAGATTTCCTTTAAAAAGAAAAAACAAAATGTACTGTGGCTCATGTAACCAGCTGCAATTAAAAAAAATACAGTTAAAAGAAGTAACTGATTTGATGGGCTTGAAATGTTTTTGCTCACTCCAGAGAATTGACAGCTTCTTTTGACTTTGTGATGAAGGATTAGTTCAGATAAAACATCAACTGTAGAAAGTGTGTTCTACAACTTGAAGGATGGCAGATAACACAGCTGGATTTCAAGTGAGCAGCTAATACTTCTTTTGGATAGTACTCCCATGCCATTCCCTGGATTATAACTGCTTTGAGTTCTGGAGAATCCCAGTGTAAGAAGTCTTTCCTTTTTTAATCCATTTACTGTTTGCAGAAGAAAATACTTTGCAAAAAAAGGCCCTTTGGCTTCTTTGAAATTAAGATACATTTAAACAGCTGTTTGATACAAAGCAATCTTGTACATTTTTGAGTAGTAAGAGCTTTGTGAGTTGACAAGTGCAACTGCACAGAGAAAGTTTTCTGTTTTTTCTTTTTATTGTCTAGTTTTGAACTGGGTGCAGAAGGCAGTAGGTTATCACATTCCTGATTATGGCATTATGTCATGCTGTATTTGTGTGTAAGAGATTCTGGTTTTTGTCCAAACAAAATCAAAGTAAACTGTAAATGCAGTAACTGATAAGAACTGAAGATGATGGTTATTACTTAAATGAAACAAATATCATTAAACTAATACTTTAAGTCCAGAAGAGTCACTCAATTATCTACCATTCATTCTGTGATGTATTTTGCTACAACTTACTTTGATTTGCAGGTTACACCTGCATTAGAAGCTTTGTGCCCCTTGTTTGAGGCAATGCTGTGGGCTGAGTTTTTGTGCTTTTCTGGTAATGGTAGTGCTGTCCATCACTGTTGGCCTATTCTGTTTGTTTAGGAGTAGGGGAATAATGGAATATTAATTTCATGACTCAGAAAGCATCTCTGACCCTTGAACATGATGGTGACCTGCTTGGTTGTTGTCCTGCTTTATAATTCAGAACGTAAAATGAATATATCCTGCCAAGTAGTGACACAGAGCTGTTAGCAGTTCATGCTTAGTTTGGACTGTTCTGATTCTCCTGCTATAGATCTACATTGTGGAAGCAGACCAGAGCATTTACAGGGCAGAGATTCTCCACTCCCATTTTTCTTGGGAGCTAATAGGGATTGGACTTTTTTTAAAAAAAAAAATTTAAATGCCTTGGTTACCTGACAAAGATGCCAGTCTGAAAATTTGTCTGGTTTCTCCAGCTGTCAGGTGGTATAAGTTAAAAAGAAATTCCTTTGTCCTACAAACCTTGCCTCAGATCCTTCAGCACTGCAGCAGTGCTGCTGTTGCAGATTTTGCTTGTTTTGAGTAAAAATAAGACCGAATATATGCTCTAAGATTTGTTTGCACCTTAAGAGAAATAAAATGAGCTTTTACTACAACTGTCTACCCTTGATTAATCTTTATTTAAGAAAAGCTTTATTTATAGGAAATACCTTGGAAATGTGTAATCCTTAAAACAAAGTACAGTATAGAAGAGCTGCTCTTGCTGTAAGCCAAAATGTTTTTGGAAAGCTTGAGAGAAAGCACTGCTTGCATATATGTATAAGTATGTTTGAGAGAAGTCTTTAAATAGGCTTGGAAACCATTTGTTCTTCTGCTGTAAGGGCTGCAGAAATGTGTGACCTGTAAGGGCTTTGTCGTTGCTATATAATGATGGTTTTTCTGAGATGGAAATGGATATTTTCAGTCACCAGCTCCTTTAAGCCTAAGCTTCAATCTTCACACTGGTGTGTGTCTGTAGCTGCGTGTGGGGTGTTCACCCTCATGGCAGTACTTGGCTCCATGGGCTGCCAAGGCCTGGTGTCTCCAGGCTGTTCTCTAGTTGTTTTTTTAAATTTAATCAAAGTATTTTTTTCAATTAGGCTTACTTTCTGATAAACCCTTGTTTTCTTACTTATCTTTAGATTTGAAATTTTGGAAAGTAGTCCTCGATTAAAGTTTTCTCTGGCAGTTTGCACAAGCAAGAAGGGAAGAATTGTTGTGGTTCATCATCAGGAATGGAGGAAGATTAGGACTGGTTGCTTCTGATAAATTTAAATAATGGTTTGCATTGAGGATCTCTCAAGTTTGTTTGCTAATTTCACTATTCAGTGAATTTCAGTAGTTGTGAGTGTTAAAATTTGGGTAACTGTTTTGAAAGCTAGGTTTCAGAGAATGCAGTTATCTCCTAGTGGGCCCTCCTTGATTTTTTTTTAAGAAATGAGAAGAATTTAGCAAGCTATAAAAGCAATGAAATGTTTATGTATTCTGACACTCACACTCCTAAATTAAAATTGCTGTGTATGCTTGTACCAGAGTACATTTTGGTTACTCTGCTGAGAATAAATCATGTGCTGCTCGTGGCATTACACCTGCAAGTGAGTTTACAGATTGATTAATTTACTTCTTTTTAAAAGGGGCAGCAGACAGTCCATTTCAGACATTACATTACAGACAGTCCATTTCTGAAGATTTTTTGGTGAATGTTCTGTCAGGGTGTGGAGCCAATGTCTGTAGCGGGTTTTGATTTTGAACACCCTGTGACACATTAGCTTGTACAGTCAGAATCTTAATGTGACTGCACTTTAGTTCACACCTTTTCCTTCAGATCTTCTCCACATAATTAGATACCAATCCCAAATCGGAAGCATAATGTTTATACTCTGTATTCTGAAGCTGCACCCAGCTCTTTCATTGTTGTGGACGTTTCTGTGTGGAGGTGCCAGGAAGCTGGATTTAGTTTGCTGTCTGGCTGTCAATGACTATTCTTTGTTCAAGTAGCTATCTGGCTAATGTAGCTTCAAGATTTAGACATCTTATGTATTTAATGTCTGTTCTGTCTTCATTCCAGTAACTCATGTTTTGCTCATGCTTTGAACTTCTATAAACACCTCAGCATCTTCTCCCAGTTGCTGAAGAGGCAAAGCAGTTTTTCTGGTTGGCTGCCAAAGAGAGACTTGTATGAGAGAAATTTAAGTTTTAACCACTGTTGAGTGGAAGGCAGGTTGTGGTCTTCATTAATTATAACTGATTTTACTACTTTCTGGTAAATTTCCTGCACTATGAAAGACATCTTTGTTTGACTTTTGAATTAGGATTCCTAGCATGCTTTAAACTGTTGTAGCCAGGGTTTAGCAGTGGATTAATTGAGAGATTAAGGAGCAATAGAGTCCTTATGAAGTTATAAAGGAAAGATTTGTTAATCTTGCAGAATGAAAATAATAAAATTTAAAACGAGAAAACTCCACCTCTGCCAAAAACCTACTCCACAAAACCCAGAATTAGCCTTCCCTTTGTATTGATTGCTAGTCAATACTAGTACCTTTTATGGCTAGTAGCTTTATTGTTGTAGGCAATTAGACCTTTGACAGGCACTAAGCAGTTACAACATCCATGTGTAAGTATGTATCTGCTTCTTGCCTCCCACAAATGTGTACATGACATACCAATGTTTTCTATAAGTGACTGGTCTTTTGAGTTAGAAATCACTGTCTCAGTTATGTACATTCAGTTTTCTTTTTAGAAACTGTTACTTGAAAAAAAATCCCTGTTCTATGATGTCAATGCTGAATTCTGACCTCCCATTCACACTTCTGTTTAAGAAGTCTGTAACACACAGAAATTCTAAAGGCGTTTAATGAATAAACACATTTGTTAATAAAGTTATATTAGTTTTCTGTAGCAAACAGAAGCTACTGATGTCCTTTCTGAAATAAAGTTTATGATTGTGTTTGCTTGTTGCTCAGGCAACTCCTAAAGTCTAGTCTAGGAAAAATGAACTCCTGCAGCCTTTCTTAGGACCAACTGTACCTTAAAGGTAATTATATAAATCTTTAAGTTCATTGAAAAACCTCTGTCATTGATTTTTTTCCTTTTATGACATGAAAATAATTTAAAATGTATTCTTAAAGAAAGTTTAGGAGTAGAAGAGAGAGACTTTCCCATGGATTGCCTCTAATTAGTTGCCTCTAATTAGTTCAGAAGCAGTATCTGAAATAAAGCTGGGCATGAAAGGCTGTGGAAAAATCATGCTTGTTCTGTAAGGACTAGCGGGAAAGAAAATGTCACATCCAATGTTTGTTCACGTGAAAAAGACCTATTTTATTTCATATGAAGCAGACTAAATGACAAATATGTATCTCAAACATTAGGTACATGGATTGAGGCTTCCTTGGCTTGATAGATTATTTAATTGTGATGTCATATGAACCCGTGGCTTTCCCCAGGGTGGGAGAAAATCAGTTCCTCTGAAACTGGTACTGGTAAAGTTTGTTGTCACTGATGGTGCCAGGGACCAGCTGGGACTGACGTGTAAATATATGACTGCTCCTGGAGTCAATACTCAGGTAAAATCAGGTGCATTACTCATAGAAAGTTCAATCCCTGTTCAGTGTACTAAATAGACACCTAGCCTTGATTTCAAGTTTTTTTAAGAGAATACTTCCTGCAATTAGTGTAATATAATACAATAAATACCAGCATCGTGCCGATGTTGTTAAAAATTATATTACACTGTACAAAACGTAATTCCCTCTGCTTCAGCTCCTATTTGAATATTTTTAAATCTTGGATGACATTTGAGTGGTTTATTTCAAAGGAAGGAATATCCACAAAGTTGTACTTCCCATAAAGACATTAGGCTGTATTAAGGTGAGAGGGAGAGATGATTTAGCAGCCCTCATCCAAGTGATTTTTAAAATTGTAATGCTGGAAAGCAAACAACTTTTCTGTTTAAATTAGACCTCCCAAAATTGTACCCCATATGCAAACCTGATGAAACAAACATGCAGCACTTACCAAATAATATTATGAGAAGGGCAATTGGCATCACAAACAGACCCACGAGCAAATCTGCCACCGCCAGGGATGTCAGAAAGTAGTTGGTAGCATATTGCAACTTTTTCTCCAGGGACACTGCCAGAATGACAAGTATGTTCCCCCCAATGGTGGGGATTATCACCAGGAGGATCAGCAGTGCTGCCCAGTGCACTTTGTTTCCTTGTTCCTCACTTGGGTAGTCCTGTTTGGGTGCTCCTGTTACTGAGAGAGGCGACAAAGATCCATTGCCAGCTGCAGATGCGTTCAAGGACTGTAAGGGATGGGACATTTTTGTGTGCAGGGGAATGTCTTCAGGAGCTGTATTGTGTGCAGGAGTTGCGTACGGTGTAAGGGTTTTCTGTTCCTCTCTGGTCTGGGATGGTCCTGAAGAAAGGCCAGCATGGTCAGTATAGTGAACAGGTCATCTGCTATTTTGAGATACTATAACCATGTCCAAGCTGGTATCTAATTTTTTTTTATTCTGTGCCTTGCTGGGTGCAAAAGAGTTTTAAAAATGAAAGTCCTGTCTTGTGTCCATCTCTGGTTGATAGGATTCAGGGGTCTGGTCTCCCCTTTATAGCGATGTTCAGATTGCAGAAGATTATAAAGAAAAAATCAGTAGCTGTCAAAAATAAGCAGTGCATTCGTTGCCTTATTTTTTTTTTTCTGTAGCAGTAAAGAGTGATAGATGAATCTGAATGCGAAATGATTCCCTTTGGGTGCAGTCTATGTAGATTTGCTCCTTCTGAGTACAAACTGATGCAGAGGCAGATGCTCGAGTTGTGTATGTGCAACTCCTCCTCTCCCGAGTGTCTAGTCTCCAGCAGCATGTGCGTAGGCAGACAGCAGTTCCCATATTTCCCCTTAATAAGAATCCTATTTCTCCTCAGAGGGTAACCCCAAAAATATCTTCAGAAATTATGTATGAGGTTTCCGTTTTAATCTCAGCACTTCCTAATTTATCAGGTGAGGGTCAGGAAGCTGCAGACAATAAAACACTGCTGACAGTCTCGAGGGACCACTGAGATTTATCGAACTGAGACATCTAAAGTTACCCATTACTTGAAGGGGTGGGGGTGAGTAAAACGCTTGTTTTTGTAATCTGAGCAAGGCTTTTATTAAGCACAACCCGTTCTCTCCTTCTGTCTTTCTTTCTCTGTCTCTGTCAACTCTGCTAAAGACTTAAGGCATTTCCCCCTTCAAGCAGAGACTCAAACAGCTGTCTCGGCATTAAGCTGAACAAATGCTCAGTTAGTGAGAAGATTTGATGTGTTGCAGTTTTCAGGTGAAGAAAGCCTTACCTTTTTCTCTTGCATTTTAGTAGAGTTCACTTTGCATCCAGGAAGATCCTTTATAATTTTCTTTTTCATCATATGGTGAAAGTTGAGATTTTTCACTACTTTCTGGAAAGCAAATTGTTCATTTGTTTTTGGCTTTTATAATATTTCTGAAGCTTGTTTCTCTGTGCTTTTTTTAGCACATTTCTTCTGTCACGAAGATTAAGAATTTCTATTTTGGAAAAACTGTATTTCTTCTCATCCAGGTATTTTCTCCAACTCTGAAATGGAAGAGAAGAATAATTCTTACCACAGTAAGAAAGGATAGAAATAAGGTTGTAATTTCTTTTGCTGTCTTTTAACTTCCATTCTTTGTTGATTCTCCTTAGGTGATGAGCAGGGTCTGTGTGCCGTTCTCTCTGTTCAAAAGCAAAGCTTGCAGTTTGCTGCTACCCGTGTTCGTTGATTGACTCCCTCCAGTGTATCCAGCTCCAGGGCTGGAACAGCAGGGAAGTGAGTGGGTGGGGGTTTGGCTGCAAATGAGACAGAGAGGGTTAATTGATTCTCTGCTCCAGCACTACACTGCGTGCTCCCTGTAGCTGTGTCAGGATGTGCAGGTCCTGGAAATGACCCTTCACACTCCAGCATTCTGTCTGTGTGCACTGTAGCCTGTCTGTCTGTCTGTCTGCTGCTCGCTCTCTGGGCTCTCTTGCTCACTTGCTTTCTGGATGGAAGTACAATTAACCCTAAAAAGTTCTGCAGCCCTGTAAACACTCCAGAGTTTTTTTGCCTAACTTTATAAAAGTGTTGTCTAGCACCCTCATTATAAGTGTGTGCACTGTTACTTTAAAACTTCCCTTGTGCAGCTGCTTTTTATTATCCTGAGCGTTCTCTTTTGTTACCGTCCAACTTTCAGTCAGATGTGTGTATAGCCTCAGTGTCATCTTATAGTTCTGCATTAAAATGGAAATACAGTTCACTTCCAAGGACATTAGCTGCAAAATTGTGTAATAAGTCCTTGAGTAAATGCCAGAAGAGACCATGAGATCATGGTCTGACCCTCTGTATGACACCAGCCATTACATTCCATGAATTGCTAGTGCTCACCAGCCTTGAGCTGGAAATCAAGTCCTCCATGAACTGTGCATTAACTTATATTTCTTTTATAAAGAAACACATTCTATCTCTAGCATGCAGGTAATGTGGGGCCAAAGAGGGAAGGCTGCTGTCAGAAATTAACAGGAACTCTTAAAGTGTATTCAGATCCTACAACAGAGTTTTCAGTAGTTTTCACTCGTTCCTTATTTTTCCTGTTTAAAGGAAACTGTCAATAAGATTCCATGCTGTGTTCATTTACAATTGAGTGTTGATTTCTTTATTAATCAGAACAGTATATATTACAAAAGTAAAGGTTAATCCAGCTATGGTAATACTGTTTCCTTATCTGGCTACCTCCTTCTTGTCACCACTGACAGTACTGAGAGAGCAGAGCACAAGAAAACATAAAAAGTGGAAATTGAGACAGGACAATACCTTGTTTGGCTAATGAGCATTTGGATTCAGTTTTTCTTAAGCTCCACTATGTCTAATCAACTTCTGGTTTATATTTTATAAATCTTGAAAGATATCCTGTCATTAATCTAGCTGTACTTGAGGTTTTTACTGCAGATTGTTCTGATGAAAGCTAATGGATACATTTATATCTAATTGAAAAGGAAATTATTTTTAAAATATGGATAAAACCATTATCTTAAGAACTTGCAGAAGATTACACAAGTTTAGTGGTTTGTTGGCTTGCAAGCTTTTTTACCTCTTTGGTGCATTGTTTAATTTCAGAGAGATTAAAAACATAACCTGCCCTTTGTGATGTTTTCTGAACTTTACCAGGTTGAATCATTTGAGAAACACATCCTCCTCTATATCTATTACAGACCTGCAGCAGATTCTTCACTGTATCTTCTGGCCAGGCTTTTTGTGCAGGCCACTGTCCTGCACCTTAAATCTTGCTAGACCTCACTCCTGGTCCACTGTAAGCAATATTTGAACCATACATAGATATTATTTTTATTTCCCATCCCTTGCTATTACTTGTGTTTTCAAATTGCCAGTGTTATTTTATAGAGCCATGTCTCCATCAGCTATGAGCTGTCTCTGGTGAGTGCTATTCAGTCAGTACATATCTCTCCAGTTCCCTTGCTGTGCTGTACATGAGATAGTTGCAGGAAATTCCTGGTTTGGGAATAGCTGGGATCATTTTTGTCCAGAGAGAGAGACGGGATGTTTAGTCTACACTGAATATATCAGTTTGTTGCATTTTTCTCTGCAGGTTTTCTGTTTTCTCTGTTTCCCTTTCTGTTGCACATCTCCCCCTCCAGAAATGACAGCAAACTGCAGTTAATATCTGCATTTCTCCTTTGTTAACTCATTCATGGATAAAATTAAACTTCTGTTAAGCTTTTTTTTTTTTTTAATTGCCACTGTACCACTAAAACAACTTGTATAAAATGATTAATTCCTGACCAATCATTTTAAAAAGTTACAGATATTTAGAATCTTTTGAAATATGACTGAGGACACTTAATGAGGGATTTGACATTGTTCTTCAATTCCCTGACATTCCATTTTTCAATGAGTTGTACAGTCCTTAAATATTTAGACTAAAAAATAAGCGCATATTAGTGATGCTTCAGATGCTTCCAGTTTTAGTCTCAATCATGAGACCAGTGGGATGGGTTTTTTTTAGTATTCTGTATATTTACTTACTGATGCTACCATATATATGTATTTATATATATATATATATGTGTGTGTGTATATATATATATGTGTGTATATACATATATATATATGTATATATATATGTGTATATATATATATGTGGAGTTTCATGTTTAAAAATTGCTGAAATATAAAGAAAAATGCAGTGATGCATTAACCTTGAAGATGTGCAGCTTACAGGATTGGAGATAAACTACTCAAAGGATGTGGTTTTAACTGGTCTGAGATCTAAGACACTGAAGTGGAATGTGCTCCAAGATATGGCAGTCTGAGTTTTTAGATTATTTTGTTGCATGCCTCTTGGGGAAAAAAAGACTACAGTGGATTGTTAAGAGCCAATGTACCTGACTGTGGTCCTCAACTTTCAGTAGCCCAGTAAAGCTCTTGCAGGCAAAACCTACTGAGAACTACAATATCTGCAGATGTTGCAGTTGTAAAGACTTCCAGAAAAAAAAGCCAGTTTAGGTCAACAGCATGGCTAGAAAAGGAATCTGACCACTTTCTGTGTCCAACTGACCTGGGCAGGTTTTTTCTCATATTAGTCTGTGTTAAAAATCAACATCCTGGTTTTCATTCTGGTCATTTTTGCACTTGAGGCTTAAGAAAAGTTTTTTTTTCATCTCTCTTTGGAAGTAATGAAGAATTCAAAGTTATCTTTGGTTTCTCGGAAATTCCAGGCTACTTACAAGCTAAGAATCAGCTTTTTATGGAGAAATACTATCTGTCTATCTATCTATCTATCTATCTATCTATCTATCTATCTATCTATCTATCTATCTATCTATCTATCTATCTATCTATCTATCTATCTATCTATCTATCTATCTATCTATCTATCTATCTATCTATCTATCTATCTATCTATCTATCTATCTATCTATCTATCTATCTATCTATCTATCTGTCTATCTATCTGTCTGTCTGTCTATCTGTCTGTCTGTCTGTCTGTCTATCTGCCTGCCTATCTATCTGCCTGCCTATCTATCTATCTATCTATCTATCTATCTATCTATCTATCTATCTATCTATCTATCTATCTATCTATCTATCTATCTATCTATCTATCTATCTATCTATCCTCATATATATCCAAGAAGTAACAGCCCCAGAAAAGAGTTCAGGGTTGTGGCTAAGGCAATTGGGCAGGAGTCAGGCTGCTCCTCTGTGTTTTCACTGGTTCTAGGTTCTGGGAAGATTCAAAATCCATAGTGTGGGGTGTTTGTTTCTTGTGGAGGTTTCAACAGCAACCTCTTGGTGAGTAAAACTAATAAAATGCCAGCTGTTATGTTTTGCTGAGAATCTCTTATTGCTGTCTTGGTGCATCTTTATTTTTCTTTATGATTTTATTTGACTTCTGAAACAAACCAAACTGGATCTTGGAGGAAGTCCTTCATCTGCAGCCCATTTATCACAACAGTAAAACTTGTCCTGATGTAGGGTGGAAACAAAACTATAGCTGACTACACTGTTGAAGTTACATGGAAGAAACTTCCCTCGATTTTTGACTTCCTTATTCATTTAGTTTCCTGGTAACAGAACAAAGTTGAAGCTAGTTATGATGTTGGGGCTTTTTGTATACAGGTCTGGGTTTTCTGACGTCTGTGGTTTCATGGCTTATGTAGGAGCAGCTGAGCAATATTCAGATGAAAATGAAGGAAATAATTGGGCCATTTTTTTGTCATCATTTTGCTCTTGTACTAAAGTGTAATTGCAAAAGCAAACTGCTTGAGTAAAACCAGTGTTAGGAAAAAAAGGAAGGAACCAGTGCATTAAAGATAATTTGGTTTTCAAAAATGGACATTGCCTGTCTTTCTAAGATACACAGCCCAGTTTAGAGACATGCCTTAGGCTTTAATGTAGGAATTTTAAGATGAAATTACTGGGCTGTGTTATGGGAAGGTCATGCTAGAGGACTATGGTACATTTCTTCTGACCTCAAAATATATTAAATCTACTCCAAGCTTAGAATTTTTACTGTGACTTTAAAGAGAGCAGGAAAAATTTGTGTCTGGAGATAAAATTTCCGCCCACTGAATCTCCAAATGTTATTCATATTCTGTTATTCTGGTATTTCATGTGATGTTATTTTTTGTGTTTAACTTGCAGTAATGAGAGATATCTGTATTAGGACTGAGTAGGAGTAGCAGGTTGCTGAATGTGAGTTGTGACAAACCATTTCTCATTTTTAGTAGTGTTATTAAGATTTCTCACACTCTTCATTATTTCTCTCCATCTCCCACCAGAGGTTTTTACTCTGTAACCACATTGATTCAGCCATCAGCAGTCAACAGAGTGGTGAAGGTCCTCAGCAGGGAGCCAGAAGGGTGGGCTTGGTTTGGGAGCCTTTGTGGGGCTTGGTAGCTGTGGAGCAGAAAGTTCCTCCATCAGCAGGAGGACTGTCCCTCTGGATTGTGCTGAATGTCACGTCAGCAGCTCGAGGGGCTGTGCTCTCAGTGAAGGGCCAGGGAAGGGAGAACATGGTCATGTTTTAAACATAGTCCCCAGCTGGATTACCAGATGGAAGTAATGCCATGGGAGCACAACTGCAGCCTGTGACTGCTTATGAGGACTTTTTAACTTAACTTTTCATCACTTGACAGAATTGGTTTGGGTTTTATAAGTCTTATGAAGTGTGGGTTTGGGTTTATATGGGCTGACCTTTGGCAGCCCTGTGCAGGACTTTGTAAAACATCTCAGCAATAAAGGAGTAAGCACATATTACTGCTTAAGCATTGATGCCAACAGTGTTCTTGTGCACTGAGATCCTGATACACACTTTTGCAAGACTCTTTCCCACTTTTTGGTCTGTCTTCCAGATCTCTGTTAAGTGAGAAGACATTTTTTTGAAGATAAAGGTTCTGAGAAAACTGAGGAAAGTGGTGGGACCCATTAAGTTGCTGCTACTCCCAAAGTGGATTTATGGAAGGCCTCCTGTCATAATGTTTAACCATTTGATGGATAGATTTGATATTTCAAATAATGGCCACAAATATTTTAAATCTGGCCACGAATTTAAAAATCAATTAGTGTACATTAATCCTGATTTTATAATAAAAACTGTGTTAGAACTTCTGAGCCTACAGACACAAATATGTGTCCAAGTTAATGATTCTATAAAATCCATCTTTCTGAACAGGAATTTAATGATTAATGCTTCAGAGTGCATAATCACATCTTTGCCAGAAAGTGTTTTTCTCTTCTTCGGGTCACAATCTGCCTGTTTAACATTATCTGAAATAAAGCAAACACAAAGGTGTTAAGGGTCTTTGTGCAAGAGCTGAAGTCTTCTGTGCAGCTGAAAGCTTAGCCTCATTTATTACAGGATTTGTGTCTCCCCATCAGCTCATTTTTAAAAAAAAACATTGTCAGTGTCTAAGCTGTTATTTGAGCAAGAGACACATAGGTAGTTTTAAATGTATCTTTTAGTTTGTTGTCTTCACTCATAGAGCACGACAGAATTGTTCTGTTGCCCACATTTTCTCCCTTTCTTAACATTTGTCCTCATGGCTGCATTTTAGAGGCAGCAATTTCCAGCAGCTTTGTGCTTCCTTCTCTCTTCTGTTTTTTTTTTTTTTTTGCTGCTGTTGAAGGCTGGGGGGTTGTGAGGTGATGTTGGTAGATGGGATTCTTTCCCCATGTGGATGCTTTGGGAAGACTCAGATAGAAGTGGTGGGTGGGGGGAAGAGGTGGGTGCTTGCTGCCATTCCTGCTGAGGCATTGAGTAGCCTCTGAGGCCTGGGTGCCTTTGGGTCCCTCCAGCAGTTCTGTGTGATGGTGCTGCCTGCCTGTGATAGCTGGAGGAGACAGGAGTGCAGAGAGGAGTTCAGGACTAGGTGTCAGAGGAGACCGTGGGAAAGTGTTGAAACAGGAATAGCTGGAGTTGAAATGAATTGTTTGTGTGTGTAGAGTATAGCTGTGTCATTATGAGTGTGAGTGTGTCATTATATGAACATGTCTTCTGTCTCCCATCACAATAAAAGAAGAGAATGAACTAGACTATTGCTTAAAGTCTTTTTCATTACTGTTTTCTATGATTCAGCTATTCATTTAAATAAAACTCATGCTGGAGTATATTCTATAGTGGTTTTTCTCTCTCTTGAGTTGTTGAGTGCCTTGACAGGCAATGATTTTACATGATGCTATAATTCCTGTGTACAGACAGGTACTGCTGCCACCTCCAACTTCCATCTTTCAGTGTAGCAAATGTAAGAATGGAAGCTAAAATTAAGTTGCTCTTGGCTTCTTCCTAGGTACATTTCAGTCTGAAATCAGTTTATAGCAGAAGTAAATGGCTTGCAAGACTGCTTATAGGATTGTGAATGTGACAATTAAAATGCTAGTCTGGGCTGCAAGACACAATGAGATGGCATGACAAGCCAGATGATGTTCACTCTATCAACAAATATAATGAAATCACTTACAATTTATAGTTTTACATCTTTCTTCTTCATGAGTGTGTACTTACCAACTGCATTACAGCATTGCTGTTGTGTTCAGTGTGCCATGAGACTCAGTATACTGAAATTGGCAGTGTTTGATATTATGGAGTGGTTTGTGTGGCATCACAATTAAAGGAGGGATAAATATGACCATGAAGACAGGAAGGAAATCAATATATTAACACCTGTGAGTTCTGCACTACTTCAGAAATGCTCAGTATTTACAAAACTGTTTTCATTAGCAATGTCTGCTTCTGACTGTGAGAAATTAAGGCTCTCTTTCATCTTCCAGCACTGGGCTGGAAGTTTTGTTGCTGTAGTGACCAGCAGGACACTGGTTCCCAGCTGGTGATGCACAGAGCATAGACACCCCTTGCAGATCTCTTAAAAGGCAGCAACAGTGCCAGCACAACACTGTGAGGGGGCAGCAGTAGACATTGCTCATAAAGCAATGGGAGGTGTGTGTTGTGTGAGCATTTCCTCTGTGCTGTGATTTACAGCAGCAGGTGGGGGTAAGGAGGAGTTGGCAGAAGCCATGATTGCAAAAGGGAATTTGACACCCACCAGCCTTGAAGGCTGATTGAATACTGGAGGTGAGTTTTGTGTCTCCTGATGGGAAATTTAGTACTGTGTGTCTCGTGGAGGGTAAAACCTCTGCTAGTGGAAAGCCTGTCAAAAAGGCATGATTTCTGGAGATAAAAACATCAGCCTCAGTAGATATATCATTCTGCTGAATGATCTTTTAAAGGCAGAAAATAAGCACTAAGGAAGACTTCAGTAGTGGGAACTGTGTGTGATTATCTGCAGTGATAGGGAAGTTTATTAATTTGTTCTCTTAGCCCATTTGTTCCTCCCCTCTAGTTAAGTTTTGAGAAATGAAAAAACATAGTGTGGAAGAACAAATTGAAATTTTCAGGTATGAACAGAGTGAAGTCACCATATTTTGAAGCACAATACCTTATTTTGAAGAACACTAATAATAAACAATATTCTTTTTTTGCCTTTCTCTAGGACTCCAGAGCAGTGTCCGAGCGTGGTTTCCTTGCTGTCAGAGAGCTACAATCCCCATGTGCGTTATGGGGCTGCCATGGCTTTGGGAATCTGCTGTGCAGGCACTGGAAACAAGGTGAGGGCCAGAAAGAAGCATCTGTAGCCAAGACTGTTCCTGCTCCCTCCTGCCATAGACACATTTCTGTGCAAACATCACACATGCAGATGGATTTCTCACACATGTACACTACCAGCCAGCTGGAGTACAGCACTACTTTAAATTCTTTAACTTTTCTGGGCACAGAGTTTCTGCTTATACAGGATAGATAAATTAGAATGTTTTTATAATTTACTGCCACATTCTTGGAATTTTGTCTTCAAAACTTTTCTTAGAGTTTTCTTACTGTCAGGTTGCCATTGAACTTTAAATGTATGTTCAGTACTCCAAAATCAATATTCCTTTGCCCTTGGAAGTGCCAGTGACAGGAAAACAGCAGGTGTTTTGCTTGATTTCTAGCTCCTTTCATCTTTCCTGTGATACACAATTCATGGAAGATCCATGTAATAAAGCCAAGTGCAATGAAATTTAATTAAACTTATTGTAGTTTCAGGAGTGTAATTAACAACCACTGATACTTTATAAGTTTCAGTGAAGGTTAATTCTCATGGATGGTAACAGACCTTTTTTAGTCAGATTCCCACTTCTGCTGGGGGAAGTGAGCGCTCACTGAAACAAGCAGCAAGTAAACTTGGAAATAAGCTCCCTCTGCTTCTCCCATATGTGTACAATAATCTGTAGTGGTACAGAATTGCAGTTTCAGAACAGACAAAGTAAAATATCGTGCTTCTGAGTCCTTGATATCTCTTGCTTATCTGTCTCATCTCTTCCTGTATTAAACACTTGGTCTGTGGCTCTTGCGTGAGCGCTCCCGAGTGTCACTTGTGCTGCCAAAAGCACAGAATGCTGACGTGCACTGCCTGCCATCTTTAGTAGCTAAAGCATGCAGATTTGAAAGCAAATCTGAGAGTCCTATTTTTATCCAGGTCGCTTTATTCTCAAGTGGAAGGTGGAATCAAGGAGTTAGTTATTTTTAACCTGCTGCATCTGACAAGTTAATTTAAGTGGAAATGCTTTTAGTCGCAAGAGTGAGTCTTGTTTTATTTCCAGATACATTGTGTGATGACCTAAACCATCTGATTACACAGAGACATGTCTGCCAGACCTTCTATTAGTAGGTTTTGAAGGCCCAAATAGATTCAGTTTTGGAGATCAAAAATTTCAGCTTTTTGTTATAGTGGGTGTTTCATCCATGGTACTGAATGCTTGCCAAAGACTGAATGAGTCACCTTCAGGTGAGGAAGCACAGCCTCCAACATAGCTCATATGGCAAAAGCAGTCTTAGTGAAGGCATGATGTTATTTTAGAAATGGTTCTTTGGAATAATGTTCTGTATAAAATGGACTTGTTTTTAAAAGCCTCACCCTAAAGGACGTAACACCAAGAGGGGTCTGAACTGGGAGTCTCTTGCACTCTGCACTCAGCTGCATTTACTCATGTCCTCAGTTTAAGTATGGACAGAAGGGCACTCTGAACAAGAGATTACCTAAATGATGCTAAGTGCTACAGGTTCTAACAACAAAGTATAAGGCCAAGAATTTGGAATCTAATGTGATGAATGCATCTGTTGTTTATACCTTGTTGTTTACCTGTTGCCCTATTTCTGCAGGTAGATCTTGTTCCATCCACCCATCACTTGTTTTTAGTGTTTATTTTCTTTTTCTTCACCATTTTTAGACTAAAATCTACGGAAATACAGATTTCTCCTTCATTTGCCAAGAACAGGCAAAACATTTTTTAAAGTATATCTGATAGCAGCAATCTGATAATCTTCCATGGAGGATTGAATCCTGGCATACTAAAAATAGTAGTATTAACTCTGTGACTCTGTATTTCTTCATTTTTTTTTTTAGGAAGCAATCAATTTGCTTGAGCCAATGACAAATGATCCCGTGAACTACGTGCGTCAAGGAGCTCTCATTGCTTCTGCCCTTATCATGATCCAGCAGACTGAGATCACCTGCCCAAAGGTAGTGTGTCACACCTCACATGTCAGCCTCTTAGGTGGGAAAATTGGCTTGGATGCCAAATCTTTAGTGCTTGGCACTGCATGTAAGCATTGGCAAGAGACTGCACACATCTTGTAAAGAGCCAGAGCTGGATGTACAGTGGGAAGCTCCTGCTTGGATCAGAGCATCTGCTTCTAACCCTGGGCACTACAAGAATAAATGCTCTTCCTTAAAAGGTATCAAAGGATTTTGTAATGATAGGAAAGTTGACTGTAAAGACATTGGTTTTGATGATAGTAAGCTTAGTGTTGGATGTGGTCACCATACAGAGAGGTCCTGTTAGAACAATGTTTCCTTTGCAGTTAGTCTTATATTTTTCAGGTGAAACAACTTCAGAACTGTCAGAACTGGCTTAGTGAGTTTATAACAAATACTCCATAGTTTAATGGGGTTTTCTACTCAGAAGGCGTTGCATATGCTGTGTTTAGCTTTTAAAAGTAGGTCCTCTGTAAGTGTGTGACAGGTGATGATATGCAAACATTTGTACAGACTAAAAAGTCCACATTGGAGAAGCTCTGAAGTTCCACATTTCACCTGCTCTGGTGAGTGCTGAGGCACAGCAGTAGCTGGTTCTTTGTAACTCATCTGCTGCATATTGGTTGCTTTTATTGATGTCATTTTAGAAATTGAACTGTGATAAAAACAGACACTTTTTTACTGCTGCATTTGGATGAGAAGAAGGAAAAAAGTACAGTGGAAAATCCTACTTGGGAAGGTCATGGAAGGAAATCTACATACGCAGGTGTTTGGGTATTTCTAAGTCACAGAACATGAAAATTTACTGGCAGACAGTTTGTTCCTTTGAATTATTAAAAAAAAAAAGAAAAATGTTAGTTTTCACTGAGCAGAATCTGGGAATGTTGTTTATATTATCAGAATTGTAGTTCAAGTGAATAAGCCAAGAATAGTAATTCACTTGAATAAGCCAGTGGAGAACACTAGACTTCTGTTGGATCCCCTTGTCTTCCAAGATACAAAGTTTCTTTAATATGAAGTTGAATTATCTCTCTGTGGAGAGAAATTATTTGTTGTTTTTCTTGTTTGTTCCTTGGTCAAGTGATTGGAATTCCAGGCCTCAATATAGGAGATCAGGTTTAATCATTCTGTGTTGCTCTAGTACTGGACAAATTATATAGCTCTCCTGTGCCTCAGTTTCCCACCAGAAAGAATTAAAGATGATATTTTTATATATGAAAGGACATTATGAGAATCGATTCGTTTTAGTTTGCAAAGCACCCTAATCCTCTTGGGATGGGAATTGCAGTCTGCTCTAAATCAGTCAGCCATCCTAAAACATGGATCACTTGCTGAGTCTGCCTCTTGGAGTTTCTGACTTTTTGAGGTGATAGGTGAAAGACCCTGTTTGTCCTAAAGAAAAATATGGGTAGGAAAGTAGGTAGTGAAAACACAGATTATTTGAGATGTGTAGTAAGGCAGATCTCTTTTCCCAAAGAGGCCTGGAAACCTTGACTTCCAAGTCGTGTGATACTTCTGCTTAATAAAAGAGTGATTAAGATAGTTGGCCAGCAAATACAGGAAGAGAGGTATAGTTTGGAAGTCAGTGGCTTGTTTAAAAATGGGGCCAGAAACTGAAACAGCTTGATGACAATTTTTTACCTGAAATAGATACAGAAGGCAATTAATTGTCTAGTCATGGAAGCACTAGAGATATTAAAAAACAAACAGAAACAAAATTCCAGATTAAAAAAAATAAATAATACCTGAAATATTCTGCCAGTTCAGGAACTAAACACAGAATATACGAATTTTGCTTCTTATAAATACCCTAAAAGTTAGTTATAACCATTATTGTTTCTTGCTCAAAAATTTTGAGGGATATGCTTCCAATTAAGTTATTTATTATCCATGGGAAACTTTTTTTGGAGCTCTCTGCCAATCTGAAAAAAAATTACTTAACTCTGATGTGAAAGGGTGGAGTTCAGAAAAGGAGCCATTTTTGGATTGCTGGGACATATTTTGGTCTGATGAGATTCCTGAGTGACATGCTGGACTCTGTGTGCCAAAGGGTCTGACTTGATGCATGTGGGTATTTGTGTTGCTGAATAAGCACCTAGGAAGAGGAGTGTGATGTTTTTGTATCCCACAAGCTGTGCAGTCTGTAGGGGGTTACAGAGAAGCTAAATTTTCTGTATTACCATCTCACTGCTTCTAAATACTTGGTGATACTTTGCATGTGAGAGATGGTGATTTTAACAAAGACTGTGTCATAGAGCCTGGCCAGCTTCCTGTCATTGCTGCTCAGATGGTCTCTTCTGGGATTTAATTTATTTTTTTAGTTATTATTATTATTATTATTAGTGAGCTTTGGGTTAGAAATACTTTCAATTCTCAGCTGATCATTTAGGGTGAAGATGGTAGTAAACAATCTTCTTTAAATAGTTCAGGATCTTTTCGGGAATAAAATGCTGTCAGAGTTTTGAGAGCTGAGCATTGCAATGCTCAAATGCTAGGAATAAACAGAGATTTAAGAATCAAAGTATTTTGGGTTAAAAAACGTTTTTATTGTGAGAAAAGGGTAGATGTAATGCCTTTGAATTAACTTCGCTGTGATCTTCCCTTTGTGTTGTCCTCCTCTTTGTCGTGCTCAATCTTTGTTTAAATGAATAATTCAAAGAATTTAAATTTAAATAAAGAGCTTAAATAAGGATTGTGAAATAAAGAATTGTAATTATATTAACTCCTTGAACTTGCAAGTTGCTTAAGGGCCAAAAAGGGATAACAGGTGTTGAGTAAAGGTGGTTTGGTCTCTTAGGAGTTGAAACAATTCCTCCATGTGCAGCCAACATGATTTTTCCTGACCTCTGTTGATAGATTTAAGAACCATATTAGTGCCAGATATAAAATATTAACAAGTTTATTTTGTGAAATGGAATCCTAAATTACAGATGTGATGACATCATTGTAACAGAAATCAATGACAACTTCATTATGTGTTTGCGACCTTCAGGGCAATTAAGTCAGCAATTTTGGAGACAAACTACATGTCAAACTACTTGAAAAAGTAAATTCAATTCCTGGTTTTGTGTTAGGATAGTCATCTTGGCAAAATGAGAAAATAATTAACAAGGTCAAGCCTTTTTCTTCATCCTCCTTCAGTCATAAAGGCCTTTTTCTCCATCTTCCATCAATCATATTGGCCTATTGTCTTTAAGATGTGAAGAAACCAGGACCAGATTGCTCTTGGGATATTTTTATCCCCATTTAGATGAAATGCTGGGTCTTGCTAGGGTGCAAGAATGATTTTGCAATATTCTGGTAGCACCTTTACTTTATGAAAGACCGCTGCTGTGAGATGCTTCTGCACACTCCTTCAAGAGGGCAAGTGTATGCAGATTAACCTCATCTTTTGGATAAGATAGATACAACATACAAACAGTTTAAAACCTATTTTATTAGATTTTATTAATGATCTTATTCTTAAGAGCTTGCATTTGCCAGAAGCATTGTGCACATCACCTGCCAATATTTCCTGTAATTAACTGTTATAAAATCTTGTTCTTGACTATCTCCTAGGCTTCTTGTGCATGAATATTGACTGGTGGAGGGAGAAGTGGTAAATAGCTTGATAAATGACAGCCCTTTGTGGTAGGAAATGGTGCTGTATCGTTCTCATATCTCCAAGTCTCTGTTGTTTCCTCACTGTTTCCAAGGTTCTGTGTTTGGCTTCATTTGAACTCAATGCCATGTCATTTTGGCCAGCACTAATTATCAGAATGGGGTGTGTGTTTTGTTAGAAAGATGAAATGAGTCAGTCATTGTCTACATATTAGTGTTCCTCCTGGAAGTTGCCCAAATAAATTTCTTGGTAGCATTTCCAAATGCTGTAGAATTTTTGGAGTGCTTGAAGATTTCAAGACAGAAACAAAGCTTGTGAGTTTCATAGCATATTAAATAAACTTACTCAGTAGTTTGGGTTGTGCTTGTTGCTGTGCTTTGAAGGAAAAATAATAGCAGATAAAAGGGCTTTACTAGACAAACTCTGGCAGGTTTTGTTTCAACAGCTTAAGAAGTGGCAGGCTGTTGACATCTTGCTCCATTTTGTAGGAGCTGAGTGCCCCAGCACCTTCTCCCAAGAGATGGAGCATTGGCTCTGTATGGGGTTAATACCTTCTTGAACTGCTGCAGCCAGAGCTGCCAAAGCAGGCTTTCCCCTGCAGCAAGGAATGTTTTCAGATGGGACCTGATCCAGTCAAAATTCCCATTCCTGTGAAGCATTTGCTTTGTAGGAACAGCCTGAACAAGCTTGTGGGCCTATTGTGCATTTGAGTGTTGAGACCTTTGGTCTCAATCCTTTGGTCTGGGTTTGCCTGGTCCCTTAGAGTGAGCAGGATAGTCTCTCACCCTTTCAGAGAACAATTTTGCTTCCACTGACTTTAAACTCTGCAAAGGGCACACTTACTTAGTGCACTTTCCAGGCCTGGCACTGATCCATGGCTCACAATGCACAGGTATGCAGAATTTATATGAACAAAGAATGCTCTTGGCGTGGAATTACATATTTTATATTTTTATAATAGATGGCATAAGGACTGTTTCTTACTGCAGCTGTTCAGTGCTTGTTCATCGAATGCCTACTCTCAGCTGATCTGCTGTAACCTGTCCCTGTCACCTGGAGAGGTGGCAGTTGGTCTGCTCAGGTTGAGCAGCCAGGTTTCTGTCCTTGGTCCCTTGCACTCATCAGTGCCTCAGACACCTCACTGCCCTGTTCATGTGCTCTGGACTGATGGACACGTGAGCAGGAGCTGGAGAAGGTGTATGAGGGAAAGGGTGCTCACAGGGGCAGTGCACCATCACCAGGGAAGCACATGATTTCCCTTTCCAGCCCTGTCTCACCCCCGAGTGAGGTGTTCCTGCTCTCTGTTCCAAGGGCTGCTCTGTCAGACTTCAGAAGCCAGTGTGAACATCTGCAACTCTGCTGAATGCCTTCTCACTCCACCCAGGGTTTAGTTCTCTGAAAGTTTGATTACAGTGTAAATTCTGGATTACAGTCCACCAAATGAGCTTTGTAACACATGTCTGTTTTCATAAATATTCCAAACCCAGAAGCTGAGCCCAGAGTCAAGGGAATGATGTGCTCTAAACAAAGGCAGTGGAATTCTGCTGCTCAGCTCAATAGACAAATATTTTCACACATTACTTCTGTTTCCCAGTGTGTCTGTTCCAAATAACACCTGAAGGCTTTAGTTCACCTGGTCTGCATGTGGCTGCCTTTGAAGGCCCCATTCTAGGCTACAAATGCAAACTAAGGTGTTTTTCCAGTGTACAAAGAGGTCAGGTGTAAGCAGCAAACCATTTACATTGAACATGTAAACCTCAGTATAAGCCTTTATAAATAAAAAATCATGAGAGCTTGAAAAAGCATAAATGGAGTGAAGCAAGAGCAGAGTTTTTAGTCTGTATACCCAGAATAAACCCTGCATTGTGTGTGCAGTGTCTCCTGCCACACATCTGTGTGGCTGCCCTAATAATTTGTTGTTCATTTTTCTTAGTTTAATAATTGCAAAGTCACCTTCTTTGGGGGACTAATAACTAAAAAAATTTTAAGGCAAAAAGGATTTGGTGAGTAGTGAACTAATATTAGCACACAAATTGTTGGACTTTATTGGAAAAATGGAAATAGCTGCTGTTTTCCCCTGACAGCTCTAAAAAATGCATCCTGCTCTTCCAGAGAAATGTTTTGTTCACTATTGCTGCTGTTTAAAAGTGCTTGGTTGCTCTGGTGCTTCATGGTAGTGAGACTGTCCACTGGTGTGAAACAGAGTCATTTTAATGCAGTTCTACTTAGCAGGACATGACTTGCTTGTATGAATGTTAATGTCTTCTGGTATCACAAAGTGGCTTAATCAGGTTAGATGCCATCAGTGCTGAATGAGTTGAGGTGACAAGTAGTATCACTGGGTTACTGACTGAAAGAGTGAAGGCAGGAAAGATGTCAACTAGAGAGTGTCTATTCATTTAGGATACCTGTATTTTAAGTGGTGTGATGAGTTACCCTGCATTGAAAAGTCTTTTGCAGAAAGCATGATCTTACTCTGAAGTGTCACTAGGTATGCAGGGCTGCCAAGCAGTGCTGCAGCTCTTGGGTATAATGTTCATGGTTTGGAGAGATGGTCTCTGTCTTTTGTAAACCAGTGAAAGATGAAACCGTTCAAGGGAACAATAACATAAACAAAGATTTAGCAGTTTCTTTTACTGTCTACTTAATGTATTGTGGTGAACATACCATGGCATAAACTGTTACTTTATTAAATATTTTCTTGAATGATTCTCACTTAAAAGGTAGGAGTGCAGTAGCAAAATTTGCTGATGATGCATCATAGGGGCATTATCAATACAGCAGAAATATTGTGCAGGAATAATGGAATAAGTTGGATGTTTTCAGCAATAGGAAATGGAGGAAATTTATTGAAGTGCAGTATCAGTCATCTAAGAACATAGAATAGTTCTTGCTACAAACTCATCAATTGGTCTTTTATTCCAGTGACACTCTAGAGATTCTCAGGGTATACCTGTAAGGTTTGCAAAATGTGGTTTGGAAATGCACATCCATCCTGAATATTTTAAAATCAGTACATGGATATCTTCAAGTGGGGAAAATCTCTGTAGTTAATTATTAATGGGGTGACTTGTAACACCAGTGACTAAAGCTGTTGAAAATGCAAATGTCATTGTAGGGTGCAGAAATTGAAGATGCTTCCATTACAGATGGACTATTTGACTCATGCAGTCAGTTTTATAATCTCTCTCTCTCTTTTTTTTTTCTTTTTATTATTTTAACCAGGTCAGCCAGTTCAGGCAGCTCTATTCCAAAGTGATCAATGATAAGCATGATGATGTTATGGCAAAGTTTGGAGCAATCCTGGCACAAGGAATTTTGGATGCAGGTAATTCCCCAAACATTTAAAGCTACCAAAATTTCTTACACTTGTTTGGTTGCAATCACTGTAACAGCAAATTTCTTCTGGGAGATGAGGTGCTGGTTTTATGCCTGTTATGTCATAGTAGCAAGAAATCTCAGTTTTTCAAGGAATTTTAGCTAATTAAAAAAATAAACCCTGTATTGCATCAGCATGTTTTTGTTAGGAGAGACTCACCCCAGTCATTGGGGCAGAATTCATGTCCAGAAGTCTGGACAAATACATTATTTTTTCTCTAAGTCTGTTTTGTCACCCTCAGTGTTGATTTATTATAGCATGATAGGTTGCTTCTTTATTTTTGTAAATCATCACCTGCTCCAGAAATTCAGAAATCATGTAGTATCCAGTAATCATATTTTTCTTTTTCTGTTAAAACTTTACATAACCAGTTTTTAAAATCATATATAAGTTTATATATATATATATATATGTCTTTAATAACTAGTTTTTGTTACTTTCGTGATTATTAAAAGAGGTTGCACAAAGGAGGAAGCAGAGTTAACTGCATCCGTGTTTTTTCAGAAGATGCAGTTATAGTTTTACTGGTACCTTTTTCTAGCAAAGACAACATCATTTCATGAATATTGATGACTAAATGTTGAGTCAGGAACAGGATTCTCTAAAGCATTTCACAGGGGCTGAGTTGTAGGCCTATTAAGGAAGGTTTCTGTAAGCAAAGAGGACAGACAACGTTTTGAATTTTTTCTTCTGCTGAGGTAACACTTGTATAGTGCTGTGTCTGTCAGTGGCACCTCTTTTGCAAGTCTCCAAACACAATTTCTCCCATCTGGCCTCTTGTGTTGAGGCCTCCTCTTGCCATGCACCTCCTTATCCCCTGTAAGGGGCAGAAACAAGCTGGTTTTTCCTATACTTTTAAGATCAAGATTAGTCCAGAAGTCCATAAGCAAAGGAGCCTCAGAACTGGTGCTGTGGCTCAGGCACAGCACCCTGCAGTGTGGGTACAGTGTCTGTATGAAATCTCTGCACCTCCAGTCTGTGTGCTGGGGAGAAGAACGTGGTGCTGCCTGCACCTGTCTGCATGGAAGCAGGTGTAAAAAGCTTTGCTGGTGGCCATGTGACTGTCAGGCTGCTCTGTCACAGATGAGCAAGCCTGCTCAGTAACAGGCACCACCTTCGTGCCTCGTGGGTGCCCCTCCTGGAGCTCAGACTGAGCAATGTTCTTGGCAGGAGACTCTTAGAATAATTTTGGTCATTCCCATACCCATACTCGGTTGCTGGGAAGCCAGAGATGAGCTGGCTCTGGGATATTTTTCTCAGCAGTACAGACCTGTTTTGAATTCTGACCCTTAAGATTAAATCATAAAAATACAACTGAAAACCTTATTTGCTTCCTGTGTCACTTCTGTATTGTATAATGATTTGGAAACAGAAATGTCCTGTTTTAATAAACTTTATGGGAATTTCTGCCGACTTTAACCTCTTTTTTTCTTGCTGAGAGACTCAGAGAAAGCTATGAACTCCTTTTCTCAACCTATTGCCACTTTCATTAGAGCCTCCTAAAAGAACAAATTCTTTTTATCCTTCCTATATATCTGGAAGTGCTTATTTGAAACAATGAGTTATAGAATTTAATTATCACTATCAAGAATAAAAGGTTCTTTGTGTTGTCTGCCACGGTTTGGGCAATTGAATTCAGATTTTTGTTGTGGTTTTTTTTGTCGGGTGAGGAGAAAAGTCCAATTCTCTTCCAATGACAGGGTTTGATTAGAAGTGCAAGATTTCCAGTGTATGGCTGGGAAATGATGCACTGGAGGTGGGATTTTTGCTCTGACAATGAGAGAGCCATTTAGGCTCATAGTTTAATAGAAGGAGTGGGGTACCTTGGGAGCTCTGAAGTGGAAATTAAGAATTTGGTCATTGCCTAATTGATAAGCCCCAACAGCAACATTTTTGCTTTAATAAAGTAAAAAAAAGGTAGACACTAAATTTAACTTAGTGGTTGGGATTTTTTCCAAAACCCCCCCTTGCAGTAGTGACAGTGTGAATTTTGGGAGATGGACCTCATAGTACTACCCAAGGATCTCTGAATTTTTTTCTTTAGCATTTTTTGAAATTTTTTCCAGGCATCATGTCACAGCTTTTATTCATCCATCCAAAGATCTGGAGTGTGTTCCCTTCCAGGCAGTCAGGGCTGCTATTTAATCATGAAGATAAATCACAATTGTGCAGTATTATGTCTCCCCACCTTTCCTGCTCCCTGGAAAATCCTGGGAGTGAGGGTGGACTGTTTAAAAACAGCAGAAAAACAGTAGCATGACAGCATCTTAGGAATATTAAATCTGTTGCTCATTCAGGAAATTCCAGAGATTTGATAGTTATAGGTTTTTTCTGAATTATAGGTTAAAATTCTGAAAATGAAAGTTCAAAAGTTTGATAAAGTCCAATTAAAGCTGCTTGTGCAACATTCACTGGGCTGCTTGATTCAGAATATCTGCTGGTAACTAGGGCCTGGTCTTTACACAGTGATGCAGGAAAATAAAGTTCAAAGTGAAGATGAGAGAGAAGACCAGAAATTTGAGTGTGCAGTGCTTGACATGTTTAAGGGTAGCACAAGAACTCAGGCAGTCCCTCCACAGTGCTGTGGCAAATCCAGGTAAAAGGGCAAGAGATTGCTATCAGACAAAATACTAAGCACCCGAGGAGACTCAGCAGTAAAAAAAGACAAGACCATATCTTTGTATTTCTTCAAAGACATAGCAGGAAGGAGTTTTCCTGGCAAACAGCAGAAGATCTATTGCTACCACAAAAGGAAGAGGAAGGAGATAGAATGTAGGCAGAATGTCCTACAGGAGGGTATAAAAATGTCCCACCTTCCACTGCCTCTCCTGGGACTAACCCTGACATACCCAAGATGATAACACTGCTTCAGCCAGGGCTTTCATTAGTTTTGGCAGCAAAAGAGAATTCTGCTTGTCTTTAAAACTCAGCTCCATTGATGTCTGACCCTGCTGAGGTGGCTGTTCATGCAAGGCTGGGGAAAGCTACTCCAGTGTGGGATTTTCAGCTACAAAGTGGCCTGACTTTGGAAGGAGTGGGTGTTTGTATTTTAACAAAGTTAACCTCCCTGCGCCGGGTCTTGTCAGCGGTAATGGACTTGCCTGGTGCCCTCTTCAACTCCATGCACTGTGTTCATCAGTAGACAGAAGATCAGATTAATGCTTTCCCACTCTGTCTGCAAGTCCAGTCTTTCAGTTTTGTTTCTAGCTGGATGTTTCTGCACTACATCAACATGTGGAGTTGTTTGGGTCTCTGCTTTGCAAGTACAAATTTAAGACTTGGTTCTCTGGCAGAGATGTAATTTTGCTGCAAAGGCTGCAGGAGCTTGTCTCTGTGCAGCTTAGATTGATAACATCTAGAAACAACTTATGAAGTTGCTGGTGTTTACAATTTTTTTTCCTACTGAAATGGTGTAGAATAAAAACCTAGGCATATTTCTTCTGAATAACTGATAGTTCAGGGAGGCAGTCGCAGAAAGAAAAGTTTCTATATGCTCGGCTGTGTATGTGTTCCTCCTGAGCCTTGTCTTGGGGATCATTTATATGCCATGTTTTAAAACTGTTTATGACAAAAGTTTGCCTTTTTCTCCCCCTCTCACTGCCTGTACTTTTGTCTAATCTGTATCCTAGCAAAATGAGCATGGAAGAAGGGCTGTATTCCCTGATTGTGTTTGAGTACTGTAGAGCAGTGTAGTCACTGTGCTGTACATCTGTTTTACTGAGTAAGCTAAGCTCACAATAAAGGAGGAGGTGTGTTCCAGAGGAAGAAACTGGCAGCATTGTGGCCTGGCTTGCCCTGTGCAGCCCTTTTACAGCAACTGTTTGAGATTCATTGTTCAGGTGTCTTTGTGGACTACCCAGGAATGAATAATTCACTGACTTTTATGATTCCTCATAGGGGGCCATAATGTAACCATTTCACTGCAGTCGAGGACAGGACATACTCACATGCCTTCTGTGGTGGGGGTTTTGGTCTTCACCCAGTTTTGGTTCTGGTTCCCTCTGTCACACTTTCTGTCGCTGGCGTTCACCCCAACCTGTGTCATTGGCCTTAACAAGGATCTTAAGGTACGTAACGAGAAGAGACTGAAAAGTTGCTTGGAATATTTGAGTGGTCTGCAAGGCGTGTTCATGGATTTGTTGGTTTTCTCTGCATGTTTCCAACTTGTTTGTGCCAGAAAAGGTACTAACTGGAAGAAGTCTGAAAAACAGGCTTAAATTGCAGAGCTGGTGGTGGGAATAGGAATAAGAAAAATGTAGAGAGCAGACAGTGGCCTCTTTACTTCAAAGTAGCTTAAAAAGAAAGGAACTCTAAATAGAGTGTTTGGGCAGAGGCCACCCCATTATCACTCTTGAAGGTCAGGGTTATTTTTTAAAAAAATGTGTGTTTGCCCCCCTAGCCTCCCAGATAAATTATGTGATGTTCTCCCTAGGAAAGCTAGCAGTGGGAAAAGAGGATTTGTTTGGATTCCTTGGGGAGTAAACATTAAACTGAGCAGCCATGGGTACTGCACTTTTCTTGTGCATCTGTTCTTCAAACTATCAGCTGTGGTAGAGCTCCTGTAAGCTGTGTGCCATGCTGGGTCTCCTGTGCTAAAGAACTAAGCTAGAAAGTTCCACAAAAAAGCTTCTGGATATGGCAGCATGGGGGTGTTTAAGAACTTGGATTGGCTATCAAAAGATGCTTTCTAACCTTGCTTAAGTAGCCAAGAGTAAGGGAATGTGTGACACTGGTAACTCACCCCCAAATGTACAGTCCTTTGGCAGGAGGGGAATGTCAGTGCTTGGTTTGCCCTAGCGTGCGTTGACAGAGCAGATCTTCACTTAGATCTTAAACCAATTTTGTGTTAATACACACAAACACAGCAACAACATCAAAACCACAAAAGCTTTGAAGCAATGAAAACAAAGCATGGTGTGAATAGGATAGAGTGTATGGAGAGGGCTAGGAGAGCTTGCCAGAGTCAAATTATAGAATAATTAAATAACATTGTTCTAGTTGAACCGCTGCCACTGATAACAGTTTCTCAGCTTCCGGAGAGGGAGAAGGGGAAGCTTGTATTCTTGAGAGGATCTGGGTTTGTCTCTGCTGGAAGGAAAATGAAGCTAAAGTAATTATTCTGTTGTGGATATTTCCCCTGCTTTTCTAGTTTCTAACATTGTTTTAAACTCTTTGTCTTAGATGCCAAAAGTCCAGTACAAGTCCAACTGTAAGCCGTCCACATTTGCCTACCCCCCACCTCTTGAGGTACCAAAGGAAAAGGAGAAAGAAAAGGTATTTGAGCTGGCTTAATATGTAAAGACTAACCTCTTCTCCCTCCTAGTATAAACATTGACTTTGGTGGTACTACTAGGGAATCTAAAGAGCAAAGGAAAAATTGGCAGGTGCTGTAGTCTCTGAAAGAGAATTCTAGATAAATATTCCTGCTATGCCTGGGACTGCTGCTGATTGTGGCATACAAGTGCTTTGCTACTGAATTGCTGCAACCTCCCTTGTCTGAAGTGGTCAAGCAGAAGTACTGAATAAAAAACCTGTTTTCCATGCCCTACTGACTTGTATGGGCAGCACCCAGCACAGCAGGGTCCTCTTCTGTGACTTGAGCTCCAAAATGATACTGCAGTGCAACCGCTGAGATTATTAGATGGGACACTTCTCAAATAGTCCCATATGGAAGGAGAAGTGGGCCCATGTGTTAGAATAATAGCTGTCAGCTCCATGGATTGCAAAAAGGTAAGTGTGGCACCGAGATTATCTTGGTATTGAAAAGGAGAGGATGAGACCTGTGGGGTCACAAGTGGGACAATAGTGGAAGCAATTTATCTCCTGGCACAGGATGGTAAAAGCTGTTGAGCAGAGCACAGCAGTGGGCAGAGCAGCCCTTAGGGAACAATTGCAGCAGTTGAGACCTCAGGCATGTCATATTGATGAATGACATGCTGTGAAAACTGTAAAACATTTTACCAGAATTGAATGCTGGACAGGACAGGTTTCCAAGCCACCGAGGAATCCAGAGATTAACTCTGATGAAAGGTAAAGCTCACTGCTTATAGCTGTTTTCTTGCCTTTGAATAGGATGTGAATTGGACAAATCTTTTCTCTTTAAACTTCCCTGGCCAAAAGTTAAAATGTTCCAGGAGCCCACATTTATTTCACCAGCAACATGACAAATGCTGTTGCTCCCTGACCCTCTCAGAAAGTTGCTGCCATTTGTTCCCAAAAGACTCCAGCCTGGGGGCTGAAACTCAGTATACAGGGTTAGGTCACACTGAATGCCTCATCTGTTGCCATATCCAGGTTTCCACTGCTGTGCTGTCCATCACTGCAAAAGCCAAGAAGAAGGAAAAGGAAAAGGAGAAAGAGAAGAAGGAAGAGGAAAAGATGGAAGTGGTGGGTGCACACATTGAAACTTAAATGTCTTCTTCTCCCTCAACCTTATAAATGTGGAAGGTGTGTCATGAAAGTTGGCACCCACTTAACTCTGTCCTCTTGCCATCCTCTTGCCACCCATGTAAGGAGCAAAGCACTGACACACATTGCTGCAGACACTGGTTAGCCCCTTTACTCTGTGTGTGCACTGTTAAAAGTAAGAGGTAGTATTCATTGTGAATCTGTTATTTCTGAGAAATAAATCTTCCTCAGTGTTGTTAAGTAACTGACTTCCTTAAAGGCAAAAACTTGTTTTGACAGGTTTATGTGCCTTTAACTGCAGGAACCTTATGAATATTATTTCATTACCTGCTAGTTTTAGACCCAGAGGAATTTTATCTCTTATCCATGTAATTTTCTCACTAATGCAGAAAAAGTCTTAGTAATTTCACATCCTTGGGACCTCTGACCTTTTAAAAAGAAGTGTTGTAGCAGTTGCTTGATAGTTTTTATTTACCTTGAGAGCACTGAAGAGTTTAAACTTTCTGGTTTTGCACATGCTTCACCTCCTGTTCTGAAACATTCACCTTTTTGGCAGCAGTCTCTTATACACTTCGCCCATCTATCAAAAGGCCAAACATTTATCAACACCCAGCTCAGAACCAGCTGAGGTTTGAGCACAGGTTCCATATGCTGCTCAGTAGTTATGTTGATTGCTTTGGTCCTCTCATGATTTCTTTCAGCTCACAGACCTGATGCTGGAAGTTGTCATTCTTATCTGTGAATAATGTGTCATCCTGGAGCAAGCTGAGTAATGGAGAAATGAATTTTTGGTGGTTGCTGTAATTTGGAAAACATATGGCAGCTAAAACTCTTGCACTACTGACAAAAGACCCTTTCTTTTGTGCCCTACTAATAAATGGAAATATTCCAATAACAACTGTAAGCTGAAAGTACATTGTGGACCCATAGAATTCTTTAGGTTTGAAAGACCTCTAAGTCCAACTTAGCCACAGCAATGCCAAGGTCACCACCAAACCATGTCCCCAAGTCACATGTACATATCTTTTAGATTCCACCAGAGATGGTGACTCCACCACTGCCCTGGGCAGCCTCTTCAAGTGCTTTTTGAAGAAGGAATTTTTTCTAATATCCAAACTAAACCTCCCCTGGGACAGCCTGAGGTAATTTCCTCTTGTCCTGTGTCTTGTTACCTGGGAGAATGACCCCCAGTTATCTCCACCCCTAGGTCAGGGAGTTGCAGAGAGTGATAAGGTCCCCAGTGAGCCTTCTTTTCTCCAGGCTGAGCCCCTCCAGCTTCTTCAGCTGCTCCTCACAGGTCTTGTGCTCAGCTCTGTTGTCCTTTTCTGGACACACTCCAGCACCTCAATGTCTGTCTTGTGCTGATGGACCCAAAACTGAGCACAGGGTTCAAGGAGTGACCTCACCAGTCCCAGGTACAGGGGACAGTCACTGCCCTGGTCCTGCTGTCCACACTACTGCTGACACAACCCATGATGCCACTGACTTTCTTGGTCACCTGAGCACACGCTGCCTCATGTTCAGCCACTGTCAACCAGCACCCCCAGGCTATTTCCCTTCTGGCCTTTTTAATTTAAATTTTAGTCTAACAAAGCCCACACATGTGGCATAAGTTCAAAGGTTTGTGTGTAAAATAACTTTCCTGGACCTACATAGGTGTGGCCACATTGTAGCACTGAACATCAGGCAGCTGGCACAGAAAATTAATCATCTCATGCATGCACAGTATAATCTCTGGATTTTGGGTTTTCTCTCCTTTGTCAAATTTCCTTGTCACCAAACTTTGCCTTTTCTTTGAATTATTCTTAAGTTCTATGTAGTAAGCAAAATGCATATTTCTTCTGAAATTACTACAACCTACATTTAAGTGCAGGTGTTGAAAGGAAGCAATATATTAGAAGGGGTTCACATGTTGTGTCTATTTGTGTGTCCAGATTTTTGAAAAGTTTCCTTGGCTGAATCGAGCAGAAAAATAAGGATAGTAAACAGGGAGCTTGCTGCCACCTGCTGTGTTTGGGTTGAGCGTTTTGCCATTGTCCTAATGTTTTAGAAGTTTCATTGCTTTCCTGTTTATCTCTTATGCCTATTATATGACTAGTAATGCATAGCTTCCAAGGGATCTGCACAGAAATGAGCAACTGCTGTGCCAGAGAAAGTCCTGTCTGCTCTGAGAGGAGTGTTGTGCATTCAGTGGTGTTTCCGATATTTCCTATTGGTTGTTCCCATCTTTTCTGCTTTTTTTTTGTTTGCTACTCAGATGTTTCTCAGCAATAGGGAAAAAATGACCCATCTTTTTAAATATGTGAAGGATACTGGGGTTTTTTTCCTTCAGAAGCTTTTCGCCTCTAGCTGCTGAGTCATTGGTAAGGGAGGGATTAACTGTAATTCCCTAGTGAGTTGCTGAGGTCAGGTCATTTTGGGTGAACTGCTGTCACTACCAGTAGTGTGAAATGTCAGTGACAGCTTTATAGCTGCAAAAATACAAGAGCAGCTTTTGGCAATTTTCATATGCTCGGTAATGATATTAAAGAATCTTCAGTTGTGACAAAAAGTTGTGAGTTTACAGAAAAGGTAGGAGAAAGGGAAAGCAGAGGTTAAAGTGTTCCACTGCTACTTCTCACTGAACTTGCTTTCATCTGCAGCTGAGAGTGAGGCATTGCCTTGTCAAGAGCACTTAGATCCGTGCTGGCATTTTCTGATAGATAAATATTAGCATTTTCCTCAGCAAAAGAATGGTTTCTCACCACACTTAGGAATTGCTGCCTGACTGTACCTTACCCTGCTGAAATGTAAAAGGTTAGAGGTTACTGCTAAAATCGTCTCTGATTGATTGTTGATCTTCTCCCTCCACAGGACGAGAATGAAAAAAAGGATGAAAAAGAAAAGAAAAAAGAGCCTGAACCCAACTTCCAGCTTTTGGACAACCCAGCCAGAGTCATGCCTGCTCAGCTCAAAGTTCTCACTATGACAGAGAGCTGCCGGTACCAGCCTTTCAAACCAGTAAGTGTCATCTTCCCAGTTCATGTGCTTGGCAGAGCATTCCCAGTGCTGGGCTTGTGGGTAAGGCCTAGAAGTTCTGTGTGTACATGAGAGCTTACAGCTGGTGCAGCACTGGAATGTGTTGCAGAGATTTGCAGCTTTGCTGTTGTCACATTTCCTTTCTTAATGTCCCTCTCTGCAAATGATCGCATGCAGTTCTAGTTGGGGGTAGGTCAGAGCTGCTGCAAAACTTTTCCCCATGTTAATGCTGCTTTATTTTTCTTTCTTCTTGTACCTGTGTCAAATGTGCAGCATGAAAACAAATCAGATATACTCAGTGTATTAATGACATTGCTGGGAACATAAAGACTGAGCCATGATCCTGAAAATAGGCTGAGAAGTCGTACAGGTTCAGTGTCAAAGCAGTGAAATACATTAGGACTTGTGCTGGAGCTTTGTTACCCTGCAGTGGGATTTATACCTAAATGGAGGGTTTTTTTCATTGAACATATTTCCTACTGAGTTACATCTGGCTTCAGAAAAGATCCTTCAGCTCCTGTACACATAGAGAAGAGAGAGCATGTGACTGTCAGATGGAGAATGAAGATGATCTTTTAGCACTCAGCCCAAGGGGTAATTAACTTCTCTGTGACATGCTCAGATATATTGCAGATCTGATAAGCTGGCTCCTGAACTGTAAATCTCCTGAGTCAAAGTCTTCTGTCCTGTATTTTTGTTCAATAAATAACATATTTTACTTAACCCCATTTCCAGGGATTACGCATGGGAAAATGGTGTTTAGCAGTAGTAATACTTTTTCCTGGAAAATAGTAGTGTTTTTAATAAATGAATTTCCTGGAATTCCATCAGCACATTGGAATTCTCTGTGCACTGTTCCCTTTTGAAACATCTCCTTTCGCAAGGCAGTGGAAGAGTTTTTTAGTTTCTAGCCTTTAAAACAAGTTGACCCAACTGCTGTTTGGTTTGGGAAGATCTGCTGTGTGTTCCAGTAAGCGTCCACTCACTGCAATGTGGACGGACACAGCTGTGTGCTTCAGTTTCAAAAGAAGCAGAGTCCCTGGTGGGGGAGTTCAGTTTCTGCCTTAAAGCCCCATAAATAGGTTTTGAAGAGAACAGAACAGTGCAGTTTTTGCTGGGATTAGGGTGTGTAACCAAGGAGCCTCTCGGAATGGAGCCATTCTGGACCTTTGCTCTGCTTTGGGGAATGCCAGAGTAAAAGACCTCTTTGAAATGCTGTTTATAGCCTGAAATCCTGCTGTGGCCAAAGCCCTGATCCCAGCCAGGCGTGACACAGCACTGCCTCTCTGCACCTTGTGTTTCACTCCCGGAGGTGCTTCAGCCTGCCAAAATGTTCGGTTGTGATCTTTGTAATTAATTCCCCTTTGTTTTTGTGAGGTTCTGCTAATAGGATTCCTCATTCTGTGGAAGCTGGTGATCAGATTAGTCTCTGTTTCAGAGAATCTCTTGGGAGGCAGCTACACAGAGGCTTCACTAAGCATTGTAAACCTGAAAAGATGAGCCTTATAAAGCAATTACAGTTCAATTAGTTTTTATGTGGAAAGCCCCAGACTGGGAATGGGGTAAAGCTGTGAACCCAGATGTCACTTTCTATAGAACTGAGACCTAGATAAAAGAAATATTAAAAGTAGCCTGGATAGACTCTCCCTGTTCCCTGCCCTTATCAGGCAGAGATTCTGGTGTGTGAGTGTCAGATGCTTTGCTCTCTGAAACTCGTTCCTGTTGAGGAGTCTCATATGGCCTAGGATGGACGCTGTGGCCACAAACACTCCACCATGAGACAGAGGCAAGCAGCTCTAAATGCTCATGGCACTTGCCTTGCAGCTTTCCATTGGAGGCATCATCATCCTGAAGGACACCAGTGAGGATATGGAGGAGCTGGTTGAACCCGTGGCAGCTCATGGTCCGAAGATCGAGGAAGAGGAGCAAGAACCTGAACCACCAGAGCCCTTTGAGTACATTGATGATTAAGACCTGAGGTACAGTGTAGTGTGCAGTGGCCTTTTTGAATCTTCATGAAGGAAAAGCCTCTTTGTACCAAGTGAAGCAGTTACTAGCACCCAGCACTCTTGGTTTAGCTCTTTGACAGCTTCTGTGTCAGATTTAGAAACATGCTCTGTCCTAATTTTAAGAGTTTAGCAGCTTAGAAGTCCACAAGTTCACTCTTTTGGGTCAGGCCTGATCCAGTTGTACTGGATCTGCTCTCTAATCTGGCAGGCTTAACTACTCTTCGAGTAGAGACTGGCTGGGCAGAGAGCAGTGCAGGGGTCACAGGGACTAGTCAGCTCCTGAAAGATGGTCCCAGAGGGGCAAGTAGTTTACATAACAAAGCTGTCATCTACTTGACCTCAGGGTGCCAGGATTTGTAGAAACAGGACTACTGTTCTGCTTCCTGGAGTTGCTTTGTCTTTCCAGCAGTTCTTAGCAGAATTTAAAGACACTTCAGTTATGGGCTCTGGGACACTCTCTGAGCCCAACATAATTATAGTAGTAGATCTGTTTCAGGAAATAAATGGTGCAGTTCTCAGGTTCCTTGGTTAAAGTGCCTGAATAGATGTGCAAGTTTCTCACTGAGAGGCAGAAATCCAGTTGCTTTATTTCCAAATATGGGCTGGCATGTCTCAATGCTCCCACGAGCAGAGATTATGCACTTGAATTGGTGGATAGGCAAGAAAACAAACTCCTTGCTAAAAACTGTAAATGTTGCCTCAGTGACAGGCTCGGGTGAGTGTGTAGGGCCAACCACAAGAAGCCTTAGTTAAATACATTTGATTTTCTGGTTTCTCTCTCTCCCTCCTCCAGGATCATGGCATCTAAAGAAGACACTATGCTTGATATCAGAAAGACAGGCATGAAGACCTTCCTATTGAGATCTGATGTTCAGTGCATGCAGCCCCATCTGTGCTGAGCTAAAGCTGATAGTCCGTGTTTTATGGCTGAAGAACAGATATATGCTATTTAGTGTACTCTTTCACAAAACCTTGTTTTCAAATAAATATATTAAAACCTCTTGACAGAAAACTTGCTGCTTAAAAAAACCAAAAAAAACCCAANCCTAACAACTTTTGCTCTCCCCAGATGTTAAAAACTAGAATCAAGTTGTGCATCCTTGTCCAGCAGAACCTGATTGACTGCTCCTCTGTTCAATCATCAGGATATCAGGATCTGTGCACACCTCTGCACTTGTTGAGGCTGAGCAAGGTCACAACTGCAGCCTGGCCCAGCACTGATGCCACAGAGGGCAGGTGTCTCTGCCTGCCAGCAGCTGCACAGATGAGGTCTGCTTTTGGATTCCCTCTGTGATCTTCCCTCTTGCTTATCCTGGTATTCATGTGATGGTGTGGGGTTGACAAAAGGGTTTTGGGTGTTAATGATGGGGAAATGGGGGCATGTTTCTCCTTTTTTCACAGAAACCCTTTTCTTTTGTGTGTGTGCTATCCCTGCTTTCACCAAATATGAGCAAAATAGCTGATATGAGCAGGTTACATTGCAGGCCTAGGTGGAGTGGACCCAGACATGTAACTTGTCATACTGATGTGTATCATTAGCTAAGGAGGAATTGTAGTCAGGGATATGGAATGAGGAGCAGTCAGAAGGAAGGAATGGTGCTCCACCATTCACTATCCAGCTGGCCCTTCACCTCTCAGGCTGTAACACTTCAAAGGGTGTCTCAGCAGCAAGCCAGAGACTGCAGCCCTGGTCTGCTGCCAGCAAATGCTGGGTGAAGCTCCATCGTTTGAAAGAGCACGTAAATGGAATGAGGTTTTTATTGCATCTGTGTGTGGGGAGAGTATTTTAGCCATCTGAAGATACCACAATCTCACGTGCATTGGTAATAATGGAAGACAAATCTTGCAAGTAGTGCCTGGGAGCTTCTCCAGCAGATGGTTTGTTTTGGTTAATGTTACTATAGCAGTCTGCCTTTGATCTCAGCAAAGCTAAGGGATACTCAGCAGAGATGTGGGACTGAAAGCCAATTTTGAGTCCTAGGCTTCAGACAGAGGTCCCTCAAGTTGAAATGTCTCAGGCTGCTGGTAGAGCTTGCAGTTCTCAGCATCATCCAGATCTGTTCTCCAGTGGAGCCCAGAATGAACCTGAAATGGCTACAGACAATGTTACTGTAGTAAAGCTGGAAGCAAAGAGGGAACCACTGCTCCTATCCCATGGTCAAAGATCTGGTACTGTGGTGCAAACAGCAGAAGCTGGACAAATGTACATTGGTAAGTCTTCTGGTGCTGCAATTCCTTCCCTTTGAACGGATCCCTGTGTCCCTTACTCCAGCATGTTCTGCCAGTGCCAAGCAATGTGGTGTGTGGTGTTTTTCAGGTAATTTGTTAGTAATGCCTTGTGTCGTGAAATACTGTGGAGAGGGAAGGACACTGGGAGGAGAAAAAGCCCTCATTTCAGGTTGTTCAGCAACCTGCCAAAGGCCAGATATTGCTAGAGGATTTCCAAAGTCCAAGTAGAAATGCTGGGAACAGCTGGCTCAGAAGCACCTAAAGTCCTGCATTGGTGCTTTGGCCAAGCTGTGAATACTGCTGCTTTTCATAGGACTTTTGGCCACACTTTTCTAATTGTAACAGATTTTTCAGGGTAATCAAAACCTGTTTGCTGCAGGTCCTCCCTGAGGCTGTGTAAATATGTATGTGCAGAGCAGCTCCCACTGGGGCACCATGGAGGACTCCTGATTCTTGTGCCTGTGAGATCCTTACTGCCTCTGGCAGTGATATTTTCCCAGAGCTCCCTTACCACAAGCAAATGTAAAAACTTCAATCCCAAACTGATTTCTGAGCTGCTAATCTGGGGCCATGAGGTAAGGTTACACACAGACAGGTTTGTGGAGATTTTGATGACTGTGGAAGAAAAAGGCCATGTGTGCCAGGCTGGGGACACCAGGAGGGAACTGGGAACTGGCCTGTTCTCACTTCTCCATCTCTGCCACTTACTGTGTTTTTTCTCCACTGAGTAATTGCATCTGGGAAGTGTGTCTTGGGATTGAGAACACTCCTAGAAAAGCATCCACTGTTTTGGCTTTCTCCCCCAGCTGCTGGTTTTTTTTCCCTCCTTGGACAGGAAGATGCCGGTCTGTGTCTCACGAGACACGTGTGTAGCTCAGGCTGTTTTCTCACAGGACAGTGCTCAAAAGACTCCAGACAGGACTAGAAATGCTCCTACAGAGTGCTTTTGAGAGTTTGTTACGAAACATGTCCAGACTATAGAATGATCCCATACATGCAATTTTTTTTTCCCTAATCTCTACATAATTGCTCGTTTTACTAATCAGTCTGCTGAGGGTGCTGCTCTGTGACCACTTGAGGTCACGTGGTGCTTGAATGAGGTGCTGAGCTTTGCTCAATTTCCAGAGTGCCACTTTGGAAACTTGGAAATGGCCAACCTGTGAGTGTTGAAAACAATATAAAGAGGCTTATAGAGCCCTAAGAGGGTTCCAGTAAACCCCTAGGAAGAGTCTAGGAATGTTCTGGAGATACAACAGGAAACCTCCAGAAAGACTAGGAAAACATCAAGGAAATGGCCAGGAAACGCACAGAAATCTTCTGGAAAGGTGCTAGAAAACCTCTGAGAAGGCTCTAGAAACCTGTGGGATCCTGCTCCCGTGCTGAGGGTCTGACCAGTTCCTCTCAGGCAGATGAAGCCGGTAAGCGCCAGTGCCTTGAATAATATCATTTAGTTTCAGTAACTCATTAGTGCTGATTTCTGAGGAAGTGCTGTTCTCCTGGGCCTGTCTGGGGATGCTGCTGAGGGACCCACCCTGATTGTGAGGGGCTAATTGGGCCTAAATACTCCTGACTTTGCCAGAGGGAGAGGCGGGGGTGACAGGAAGCATGCTTCTATCCCTCCTGACTAATGGGTTTCATCTCAATTAACCCTTGTGCGAATTAAATCACTTCTAAAGCATGCTGCTCTGACAGATCCCAGAGTCCCTCCAGGAGGCCCTGGACATTTCCTTAGCCTCCCCTTTCCACTCCTTAACTCGGATGCAAGCCCCCTGCTTGGCACCATGGTGGGGACTGAAGTGGTGATGGAGACGTTGGAGATAAAGCTCCCAAGGCAAGAGGTCTTCAAGAAGGGGGCTGAGAGCCCTCCAGCCCCCCAGCATGGCTACTCCTCCCCTGCAGGCATTCAGAGGCCTCATCCTCTCACCTCTGGTCACACAGCAGTGTCACCCTCCCTATCTCTCCCCTTCCTTCCAGGGCCAGGCAAAGCTCTTCCTCCTTGCCTTTCAGTGAAGGGTGGGCACCGCTGATAATGCTGATATATATAATAATGATCTTGGCCATTTATCTCCTGCATCCTGGAGGATGAAGCACCCTCCACCCTGACCCCTGCCAGATGCCAGCCAGCCCCAGGCTCTTCCCTTGCTTGCTGCTCCTGGTGATGGGTTGGGTTTTCAGCCCAGCTCTGGGGCCACCCTGAGCCTGCAGCAGTGGCAGGATGGGAGAGTTGGTAATCATGGACATTTCAGGACTGTGCAAGGCTTGTATTGTTTGCTTGTAACCTCTGATGGGACCAATGGACCTGAAGGCCTTCACCCAAGGGTGCTGATGTTTTCCCAGGGTGGTTTTATGTGGAAGCAAGGGTCTTTGATCCCTCAGTGAAAGTAACAGGTTGGGCAGACCTGGTTCAATGTGTTTGTTTCTCCAGCACTTGTGGGATTAGCCTGGCTCGTGCTGTGTGTCTTGGGAGAAGCTGCTGCCTCAGCCTCTGGAACTGGCTGGACTTGGCCTCTGAAATCCTGTTCTGTGTGGCCAAATGTTCCAGCTGGCAGCGGCCCGGATCTGGAGTTTTGTTTTGAGCTCCATACTCCAGTTCCTGGCATTGGCTGCACAGCTAAAGCTCTGGGTTTTGCTCAGAAGAAATACCTGTGCAGATGCTCAGGTGAGCCATCGGTGGCTCTGCCACTGGGGAACCAGTGTTACCCACACATGGCAAAGAAGGGACTCAAGACCATAATCCCAGACGTGTCTGGGTCTGAGGGGCCCTGCTGCCTGACAGGGTTTGGTTAAGCAACGTGTAAGTCTGGGTTTTTTCTTTGTGTTTGCAGGGCATGAGCAGAAAATGGGCACAGGAGGGTCTACACCGTAAGGGTCCAGGTGAAGCAGGTCCTGGGGAGCAGGGCAGGGTGCCTGGGGGACACCCTGGGCTTGCTGCCCACTGCCTTGGTGCAGGGCTGGCCAAGGGGAAGGACAGTGCTTCGGTGGCAATAGCATCCCTGGCCAAAGGTATAAATAGCTGCTCTGGTGACCCAGGGAACAATGGCTGCACAGGCGAGGTTAATTGTCAGCAGAAATTATGGGGACATTGTTCCTCCCAAGATAACCTGCAAGGGATGAAGCATGGAGCAAAATTTTCCCCTTCAGAGTGAAGGAAAAAGGGCCTGAAATATTGGTGCAGTGTCTTTGTTCTCAGTTTTAGGGTGGCTCTCCCATTTCATTGTTTTTTTCCATTCCATGTCAATGAGGACCAAGATGGATTAACTTTTTGTTTCCCCACCATGCCCTCCCAGAGGAGGAACTGAGATAGCTCCTGCAGGGCTGGGCAAATTCTCTGTTTACTTTAACCTCACATCAAGGTCTTTTTTATTTTTAGCTTAAGCATGAAATTCGGGGTTCACGGGTGGACAAGAAGCAGCTGAAAATAATCTGCTGGAAGCATCTGCATTGGACAGCAGAGTTCATGGGCTCCTTCACAGATGAAGCCTGATGCTTGCTCCTCTTGCAGGCCTGGAGGTTTTGCAGTTTCTCCCTGAGTGGTTAGGCAGGTCTGTGTTGATGGCAGCACCAAAGCTGTGCTGGTGTGATGAGGGCAGTGAGGCTCCCTGGGACTGGGGACGTTTCTCTTGATGATGAAGCCCTCTGTCCTGCTGTTTCTGTGCACCTAGTTCCCAGAAAACTTGGTCCATATTATTTTTTTCTAATGGAGCATCTCTAGCTTTTCCCTTATTCCAGGCCCCTGCCATTTTTGGTGGAATGCCTTGCTGTTACTGACAACCAGCTCTCTCACACATTGGTATTTGCCTTGGTTGGGAGCTTAATGACCCATCTGTGAGGTGACCAGAAAGCCCAGCTGAGGTCTCTTTTGGGCCAGAGGCTGATGTCATTCCCAACAGAGGCACCCCCAGCCCCCAGACAAGCAGTCCATCTCCCCTGGATGTCAGCTCTTTTCCTGTAGGGAATCTCTGATGGGTGATCTCTGCTGGAAAGGTACCATCAGCTGTTTTGTTGGGATGAAGGAACAGAGAAAGTGCTGGAGGACCCCCTCCTTCCACACCAGGGTGGTGGCGGCAGCAAGAAGGTTTTGCAGCGGCTGGAGAAAGCAGCATCTCCTCCAGGAGCAGCTGAGACACACGGGGGCTGACACGGTGGGCGAACAGGCCAATCCTTCCCTTTGCTTTGGTGGGGCTTCCACCACCTAAGGCCTTGTCGGACACGGCCGTGCCCAGGCCGGGGCGCAGCCTCCTCCCGCTGTGCTGCAAAGCTCCGCCTTCACCCGACACCTCTTCCAAATGAAACTTCCAAGCGAGAAGGCTTTTCCGTGCCCAAGGAGGAGCGGGGGCAGAGGAGGCCCCGTTAAGGCCGACTGTCATTTACAAACCCGGACCGACCCCCGGCCCCCGCCGCCGCCTCAG
>VXBQ01005185.1:0-145681 GCA_013400175.1 Phainopepla nitens
ATTTTTATTTACTACACTACCCGTTTTTCAAAGAAACTAATAAACACCACAAAGGAGAAAAGATAGAATTGGGATCTAATGAACTATAAGGGTGGGGAGGGGGTTGCCAAAACTTGAGGAGGACAAAGTCAAGACCAGTCTAGACCTTTGAGCCGGCATAAAGTCAGTTCAGCTACAAGTATTCTCACGAGGATAGGGGACCCAGGTGTGCTACTGAGCAGAGGTGAATTTTTTCTCTTTTGGACCGTTGTAAATCGAGAGCAGCGGTGGAGTTCCAGAACCCTCCAAGCGCCCACCCTAGAGCTGAATCTTTTTAATAAAGGCATTAAAAGGAGCTGGTCTCCTGCTCAGTTTATTTATCTCAGATTACAGTCTAATCTCATTACAATCTAATGTTAAACCTCAGTCAAACAGCACCTTTTGCAAGGTGACTCAGCTAGGTCTTAGGTAAAGCTTGCTGGAGACCCCTTTTAAGAAATATGAAATATTCAGGAGGATTATTTCAGTTTATAAGGAACTTGGGATGCTTTTATCTGAACACTGGCATGAGGGCCAATAACTGACAGGTTTTAATCTTCTCTCTGAGACTGAGTCCATCTCTGTCACTGGAAAACCCATTTCTCTTTCTTCATTACCATTCCCTTTCAAAGACCTTTCAGTCTTTGTTTCAACAGTTCCAGGTGTGTGCATGTGCATATGTGAGCAGAGGGGAAAACTAACCAAATGCAAAAATTCTTTCAAGAGTACAACATCAATTGGCTTTAAAAATGTTGTTTCTCAGCTTCATGAGGCAACTGTAAAATAGATACCCCTTGGAAAATCTGGGTTAATTTCTGTTCAGACTTTCTGCATCCCAGTTTCTCATCAGTACAGTACTTGCTTGGTCAAAGATAAGCATGTGAGTATGTGATTCTTACAATTTTGGCATTGGTGGTCTGTTTGAGTCTGTAGAGAGATACCATCCAGGTAGGGCTCTGTTGGCTCTCACTGATGCTTCCAAGTGGGATGTGTTTTGTGTCTGTATAAACAAACAGGCCTGTAAACACTCTTCAGGCTTTATTTGGGAAAATGGAAGATTTTGGTGGTATTTGCCACCAAAGTGCTCTTCTCAGTGTGTTCTCTGGTGAAATGGAATGTTTGTGAACAGGGTCTGAATATTGGCTCTTTTTCTCTAGGTTCTCAGGTTCTCCCCAAGGGCAGCAGTAGAAATACCATCTTCAATAGTATGGAGTGTCCTACAAATAAGCTGATTGTACCGGTTCGTACAATGGAATAATTAAATAGATTGGAAGAGACCTTTAAAGGCCATTTATTTTTTTTCTATCCAATAGGAAGCTACTGGACATAGTTATTTTGTGATGTGATTGACTTCTGTTTTGTGAAACACTGGTGTTTCACCATGTTTGGGGAGAGAGGGATGGGCAATCCACCTACTGTCCCCTGCACAAAAAGCAGTTGATTTTAAATTGTTCCTAAAGAACTTGATACCCATCCTTGTATATCCTAATTTTTCATTTATTTGTTTACTTTTCAGAAAACTTATTGGTAGCTAGAATTTACGTGTTACCTGATAGGTGGAAGGAAATGTTTTGGCTTTAAACAACAAAGGAAGATTCTGGGAGTCTGAGTTGAAAGTGAATGAAACAAGGAGAGAAGACTTTCTCAAAATTATTATTTTATTTTAAATGAGAGCAACACAAAATACAAACGATATTTTGAGTCTCTTCATACAGAAATAAGAAAGGATGTGCACAGCTCGTCTCCACTTTCCATAGTAGGTTGCCACTGTCCACGTGTCTTGGTTCTCCTTATCTACTGATGTTTGTGCCCTGAACTGAGGGGTATTTTTAAGGATGCAGTTGGTGCTCATCTTGGTATGGTTGTAATTCTGTGGTGGTTGGTGATATGGACTTAGAATAGTTAACTGAGAAAATATCTGCAAGTTGTGACGTGAAGTTTTCATCTGTTCTTTTCCTCAGAGCTTTGTACCATAGGGGAAGACTCACAGGAGGCAAATATTCCTGATGGGGAAGTGTATTGCTGTTTTGAGAATCCTATATGAGTTCTTTTGCTTTGGAGAGGTAAGTTCAGTCCTCATTTTTACCCAGACCACGATGAAGGCTCTGTACCTTCTTCTGTTGAGTGGCTGCTAGAAGAGGGCTTGTTCATGGCCCTGGGAAGAACGGGATGAGCGGAATTTGAGAACAGCTTGTTTGTTCCCTGTTCCAGATTGAAACTGGACTTGATTCACTTTTCCTAATGCATCCGGGTGCATATATTCGAGCAGGATAATTCATTGCTCTGCTTCTTAATTTTTAAGGAGCAATGTCAACTGTTTTCTCCTAGCTCCTCCCGTATCTGATTCTAAGAAAATCTCAGATGCCGACAACTTTCTATTTGATTTTTTTTACAGAGTTATTGATAGTATGCTTGCACAGTAATTCAATTTGAAAATAATCTTTTAGACTAGGAATTTTCTTGTCTGATTTGCCTCAGACTTTCCAGAAAAATTCTACCTTACCATAAAGTTTGCACGTGTGAAAATTCCAGGAAATCTGTTTAGCTTTTGCTGTGTGAGAGAGGGATTCTGCCAAAACTGAGTTTCTGATGAAAGACTAGTGTAAGCATGGATAAACTGCTTCCTTCATTACTAGGTAATATTAATGTATAATCAGTCTCATAAAGAGAAAATATGACTGAATGGATTTTATATTCCTTATAAAAATGATTTTTTTGTTTCTTCTTTGGCTACTCAGAATAAAGTGTTTACAACTAACATATCGTGTTTAATTTTGTGAGTCGCTTTTACTATGCACATTTCCTGTACATGATGAACAAAACCACGCAAAAGATAAGCAGGGAATAAGGGGAAAAATTATAAATGGATCCGTGTGACTGCCTCTTCTACAGACATTTTTTTCTCCCCTTACTTGAGAAATTAAGAGGGAATGCAGAGCCGTGCAATGTTTGTTAAAGCTGATGGAATATCTTTCTCCCTCTGGGTATCTCTTTAATCAATATTTCTTTATACCATTAGGTCGTCTCCTCTTTTTTCATCGCTTTTTTTTTTTTTATTCTGAAGAGGCCTTGTTTTGTACATTTCCGTACATCTTGCCGTTTATTCTGAGAATAATGGCCTGATCACTTCCTCTCTTTTCCTCAAAATTTCTGTCATTTTACCTATCTTAAGTGCCAGAGCACAAAGATAACCCCTTCATAGTTCTCTCATTTTCCCCAGCAATTCCACCCNGTCTCATGGTCTTACAGATTTTCTTTATGCTTATTTTGGCCTACTTTCAACCCAAATACATCATCACACTGTAAGATGGCTCTCTAAGGCTCTTAGGTCAATTAAAGGTAGCCCTATTCATTGCCAGTATTCTTTGCCTATTAACTCTTTCAAAGGGCATTTGTCATCACCAAAAGCTGTGAGTGCCATCTGGGTAAATTGATTTAAAAAAGGTATTGTTTTAAGGCTGCTGAATATCTTAATTAGTTGTAATCAGAGGGTAGCTTCTGTCTGTAAAGTGATACAGTTACCTTTCACCTACTTGCTTTATTTTCTGTGTTAAAAAAAAAACCAAACAAACTCAGATGTTCCTCAAGTATGCTGTTTTCAGGGTACAAGAGGAGTGCACTTGCTAATCAAACTGTAACTTAGGACATTATTTTGTAAAGCCAAGTATTTAGTGTGGTAACCCTGAATGCATCTCCTTGGCCTGTGATCAGCCAAGAGCGAGTCAGTGGAGCAGCATTGCTCCTTGCCAGCAGCCATCCTCCTTTTCTTTCCTCAGAATTCCAGGGTCTGTATCCTGGAAATGCGGAAATCTACCCCGACTCGTCAAGCACTTGCTCGTGTGCTCAGCTCGAGCCCATGAATTGTCTATTAATGCAGAGTATACACAGCCCTGTTCGGCAAATCAAGGTAGAACAAGGTAACATTTTTTAGACCAGTAGTTAATTTGCCACAATTGTTATCTCAAAAGACTTGAAACAGTTTATGGACATGTTCTAAATCTCTGGGAAAATGTTCTTTTCTGCTATTCCCTGAATAAAAACTTTTCTTCCAGTCGTTAATAATAAAAATTTGGTTTTTATTCAAGGAGACCCTTTTGAAAATGAAAATCAGCACGCTTCCTTAGTCTTCATGCAAAGTTTTGTTTGTGCTTCTTGTTTTCTTGGTTTATTTTTTCTGACCAAACATCATAGTTTAATTTAAAATATTTTGTTCAAATCAAACATTTTTTTTATGTTTTTAATGGATGCATTGAAGCATAGACAGAACTGTTCCAGTCACATGTCTTGATGGTACAACAATGGCTTTCATCATCTGGCCCTCAGTCTCTGGAGGTGCAGTTCCAGAAAAGGGGATTTGGGAATATATGCTTTTCTTTCCATATTTATCCAAGTATCTTCTTACAGGGAGGAGAAAACACTTGACAAAAAAATAAATTTAAGTCACACTTGATAAAACATATGCTTTTGTGCTTGAATAAAATACTAGATACAGTGGTGACAGTAAATAGCATTTAATTTGTTTCATTATGGGAAGGGCATGCAACTGTTATCTTAGAGGGGCAAAATTTCTTTAGAAAATACCTAACACACCAAGCACAGACATGAAATGGCTCGTGCGGTGTGGTCATTTGGAAAGCAGGGCAGTGCCATGGCTGGAAACCACCAGGAAAATGAATCCCCAACACTTACGCTCAGCTGGTGTTTTACTTGATGAATTTTGTTATAGGAAATCCCTGCATGCACAGATTGTCCGGGAAATATGCCAGAGTCATGTGAATACAAGTGGTGTTGTCCTCAGTCCCTTATTTTCTAGTGAATAAGTGTACTGAACAAGGTATGGCTTGAAGTGAGAATATGTTTATGGTTTACCTAATTTTTTCTGAAGCCGGGATGATACATCCAGTTCTATCACAGGAAGATTTCTCTCTATGTGTCTAGATTCTGCGTGAAGTACTTCTTGTGAGTATTTTATCTCCTTTTTTAAATTTTATTGTTACAAAAATGCTTCAAAAATTTAGTTCTTTCTCCAAATTACTGTATAGTTAGAGCCTATTATAATCTCCATTTTACAGATGAGAAAAACCAATCTGATAAAGATTAAAGTTCCAGTTCAAGAAGAGGCAGAACTTAAACACATCTTTTAATGTTCCTGTGATTTTGGCATAAGCTATTATGAAGGGTTTCTCTGTGATGCTGTCAGAGGTGAAAACAGAATATGCTCTGAGTTGCAGACATTACTTCAGCCACAAATTTTTTTGTAATACTTGATAAAAAATGTGATGCGATGGGATTGTCATGGAGGAGAGATAGTTGTTTTTGTAGTTAGTTATTCAATATATATGCTATGGTATTGAACCTCATTTTAGCATGGAGGTCAGGGAAGTTCTAACCTTTTCCTTCAGCTTTGTGGATTTTCACAGAAGTGTGTAGCATTTTTTCTTTGGTCCGGTGCCTTGGAAATAAAGTCAGAGAAATAAATCTGCACATTTTTCCCCTGGCTGTGATAAGCATATATATTTATATATAATGGCATCGTGCATCTTGCTCTATGTAACATTTTTTGGTGTCTGTACAAGTAGGAGATTTATGAAGTGTGACTCATGTTTCCTTCTCCACACTGTTCCAGTGGAAGAGCTCAGACTGCAATGAGAAAAAGTGGTACACGTTATTAAGAATTCTGATAAAGTAGGCTGAATAAATTTGTTTTCTTTGTGAGCCTTAATCCTGTGTTGTATTGGCTTCTTGGACATGGCTAATTTATTTGGAATTTCATTCTGTTCCTGACAGCATTCCTGATTAGCAGTTCGATCACCCAGAGCAAAGTTACATACCAGCTTTCAACTCTTGTAATCTAGCAGTGTAATTTTTTCAAATGGACTCTTCTCTTTCCTTCTTTGCCCCAGCTCCCCTTCTTTTTGTGTGCAAAGAGACTTTAAAAGTAAGCAGGATAACCTGTTAATAGAATGAAAAACTTCTTCAAAACACAATGTAGTTTGCTGAAAGGCCGACTTTGAATAGAAAAAATGAGGTTTGGAGCAGTGTCAGTGCAGCCTGTGAAATGTTTGCCTTCCATCACTTATAAAGGATAACACTTCTTTTCAATAACTGCATTTTATGAGTGGGGTGATATAATATTCAAGTCGTTTCCAAGGTCTGTAGTTCACCAAAGCACATTTTGCTTATGGTTTGTTTTAGAATGTTTGAATTTTTCTTTAGTCATTAAGTTTGTCTCATGGTGGACCTTGTAGGAAAATGGCAGCTGTATCAGTTTGCTTCTGTCTATACTGACTTATGCTGTCAAAACAAAGGATGACCAGGACACCCAAATTTAACTTTAAACCAGAGGCAGGTGTGAGTCTGAACTCTTTTTGGTACAGCACAGGCAGAGCATCATCTAAGTGATCTGGTCTGCCAAAGACATGAAATTGCAGGTGAGAGGGAAGTGAGTTTTCCATCCAGTGATATTTCTGAAAGTCCCAGTCTGGTTTGTGCACAGTGAAAAGGAAACAAGGATTTTAAGTCAAGAGAGGCTTGGCAATAGCCCTGAGATAGGTGCCCATGGCACTCGTCAAAAGCCTCAAACTGTGGTTTTATGCATGAGTGCCTTGACTGCGTAATGTTTGAAGACTGTGATCTGTCTGGTTTGTACTGATCTTGAATTGTAAGGATCTGAAAAGCAGCTCTTGGCAAATACTTTGTCAAAACTGAAGCATGCTTTGCTAGTTTTCTATGCTTGAAAAACTAGCATTTTGTTGAAACATTGTTTTATCAAAAATAGTACTCATTAAATTCTCTGCTGTATTGATGTGAACTGTATTAATTCAGTGGGGAAAAAAAATCTACTGATGGAAGGAGAGCACCAGGAAATGTTGGTTTAGAGCTAGATCATTGTGCCTGGTCAGATTTGGTGATAATTCCTTAATTTCCCCAGCAAAAATCCTGAGGTTCTTTCTACCCCAAAAATTAGGCATTTAGTTGAGTGTGAAAACGTACCAAATTGTGTATGATCTCTCTGATCACTAAGGAGATAGTAATTGATAACAAGCTGTTCTGAACTTTATAACATCAATCTTAAATATGTATACCTGTTTCTTTTCTGTTCAGTCACAAAATATTTTTGTATTTTTATTCACAATTAGGTGCACATTTTGGGCCTTACTAATCTTTTACTTGATTGATGTCATTAAATATCATGGCATGTATGCGATCTATTCTACTACTGCTGGGTCATGTTCTGATCGCATTCCTAATGAGAAATTCCCATGAATGAGAGACCAAGATGTCTCCTGCTGACCATTGCCCCATCCAGCAGCACTTGGAGGTGGTCGTGGAATGGCAGCAGAGGTCTCATCAAGTCTTTTTGGAAATACAGATGTCTTCATGTAATCACTTTTAAGACTGATTTTTAAGGTTTTGTTTCATTTCCTTCTAGTCTTTTCCCTTCACTTTTATTGCTGTTTCCTGCGATCTGTGCTCTTTTGCATTTAAATTTCACTTTTGACACCTTTGAGGATGAGATGAGCTGGAGTTTTACTAACACTTGTGGTTTTATGGAGGCTGCAGTTAGTCTTAAGGGATGAAGTATGTAATAAATGAAGTACCTTCTTTCTGTCCTTTTTGTTCTTGATCATGGAAATGGGCATACCAAACTGACTGTAGTGGGAGGAGTACGTTTGCTGGGAACTTTGTAGGAGAAAACCAGTAGGGCAGGTGTTGACTTTGCTTTGACTCAATGAAACATTGAATGATCTTGGTATGTGCATGTTATCACAAATTACAGGGAGCAATAATTGACTCTGAATGTCAGATATTGTCCTCTAAAGCGGTGACTGCTTGATCTGGCTCTTTTTAAGTGGTATTTTGTTTTCAGTGTGATATAGAGTGCTTGCTCAGGAGGTGTCACATATGTAACCTGGAGCAAGGTGCCTTTTTGAATCTGATAAATGTAGAAGGAATGTGATTCTGACAGATAAGTGCTAGTCTTGAATTTTTCCTTTTTTTTTTTACAAAGAACTTGGAACTTCTTATTAGCCTTGCCAACACCTGCCACTCTGCTGTTTCCTTTGGTAGATATCCTGACTTCTGAATGTGTCGAAAATGCAGTAAGTCGAATATCCTATTTTTTAATTCTGATTTACTTACGTTTTGGGATATATTTCAAACTGATTATAACAGTGGGTGTTTTATGATTATTGATGTATTGTCTGCTTTGTCGCTTTTAAGTTCACTTGATATTTTAAAATTTTGGGAATGTAGCGATATTTTAGGAGATTGCTTTATAAGGGAATTGGAAAATGAGATGTGAAATCTGTTGCCTTACATTTTAAAAGTCAACAACACTGCGTAATATGATCTTTTTCTTCCTCTAAACTACCCTTCAATGGGCATTTATCATGACAATTAATTATGTGATAATTTAAAAGCAAAATATGAAATTTGTCTTGGAAATAATTTCAAATTAGATGATTTCAATAAATATTTATATCAGAATAGGGTAGTAATATTGGTTATGTGATGAAAACATATGTTAGTAATAAAATACCACCCATCAGAAATACTGTTCTATCATGTCATTGTTCCCTAGAGACATGACTAGTAGAAAAATGATTTTAACAAAATAAACTCTGAACAGCGAAGATGCTTTTATGGGTGGTATGGCATACATTCTTAAAAAAAGGCATATCATTAAAAATGATGCCAGACATTAGGAACATCTGTTGTGTGAAAAAGTAAATTTGGGAAAATCCAAGTAATAATGCTTAATGTATAGGCTTTACATAATGCTTTTCCTCACTCATTCTCAAAATATTTTGCAAAGAGGAGAAGAACAACTACTCATGTTAAGCTACATTTTCTAAAATCCAGCCACACCAGTTTTCATCTGGCATTTAAATTTGCCTTGCTCATGCCGTGCAATTAACTTTCTGTGGGAGGAAATCTGTCCCAAGAAGTGAAATCCAAACAGGAAAGCACTTTCCTTCCATCTTGGGCAGCATTCCTGCATGTGAATACGTGCAGGGTGCCAAGCTGACAGCCGTGGCATTCGGAGCCAGGGAGCTGCCATTGCCCAGGCAGCCGGCGTGAAAACTCCCCTGGCTTTGCATCAGCCTCCCCCAGGCGCATCCCGGTGCCAGGCGCCAGGGATGTGCTGCCGCTGTTCCGGCTCTGACACCTCGCAGGGAACGCTGGAGCCGGCGGAGCTGAGAACTGCTTGTGAGCCCAGGGAGGAGGAGGCACCTGTTGTTCCCTTGGCACTGGAATGAGCCCCCAATTCATCCCTGATGTGCCCTTAAATAGCCACTGGGCTCCTCGGCGCTAGCGGAGTGAGCTGTAGCTGGTGGCCAAGGCATGGGATGTGCTGGATTACAGCTCATGCTGAAATCAGTGGTTTTCAGCAATAGTGCTGGAGCACAGACAGCAGCATTGCACCACACTGGGGGAAGAGGGTTGTCACAAGAGATTCACTTTCCTTGCATCCATCCATATGGGCTAGTACAAAGATACTGCTTCTCTAAAAAAAATTCAGGTATCGTCGCCTCAACCAATAATTTATTGTACAGCTACAAAATGAGCAAGTTGCCCAAGTGAATGCATACTGTAGAGCTCCTCTCTTGCAGGAGTTGTGTTACAGCAGCTAGAACCACTGAACAGTTTGTAAAACTGTTTTTCCTGCTGAAATCCCTTTCAGATGAGATGGCAATTTCCTTTCTTCTCATCTGTGTGAATGTAAGTCTCTTAAGAGAAAAGAGCAGACTACAAAAACAGCTGTCAGGAATGACGTAGTTGATTTTGCTTTAGGGCAAGCTGGTAGACCTTTTGGGCCCCTTTTATGCTTTTTCCTGTAGCTGTAGGTGACCCTAGTAACACATACATGTGTATTTATCTGTTCTCTCCACCCTGCTGCATTTTTTCAGCAAAATTGTTGCTAGTTGAAAGGAGCAGTCTCTTTAAACTCAGCAGCTTTTGGAATCTGTAGGTATAAAATGACATTATTTGGTGCACCTCCTCAAAGATTCCTCCTTAATCCTGATTTTGTGTACTCATCCCTTGGTTGAGCCTTCCTATCCAGAGAAATTTGAGTTGATTCCCATTCCTTCATAAATGCACACAGGGCATTATGTCAGACTTTCTTGTCTTTTAAGCAATCTGATCAGCTCTAACACTTTCCACCTCCATTAAAGAATACATGTGGTAGAGAGCACCCGGTAGTGTGAACAAACTCCTGAAACTCCTGAAAGTATTTGCTCTGCCATTTAACTGTTTACAAAGCCCAGGGCTTTGCTTCTGATACACAGTCAATAAAAGGGAACAGACTATTTTATTTTTTTTAATTGCAGTGTAAATATGTTTCCGTTGGCTGTGTAGTAGGCAACATGTTGACTTTCATGAGGTTACCTCAATCAAGGAAAAATTTGACCAGAAAGTGGTACTTTGAGAGGATATTGACAGTCAGTATTTTGGTATGACATTTGGTTTAATGCAGAATTTTTAAAAATCAAAGAAGCAGCTCTGACACTAGGCTATTGCTTGAACCATCTCTAAGTCATTTGACTTACTGCTGATCCTTCCCAGTTTTGCCTTCATAACTCTACATGTCCAGGTCCAGGCAAGGAATTGCTTAAACATCAATAAAAGTTCCTTGTTTTCTTCTTAACTGGGTCCTGGAGTTTATGCTAGTTCTAATGAGGACTTGGCATCTCCAAGGACCTCAAGGTATTACTGTACCCTGAATTTAAAAGAAAAAGAATGTAGAATTCCCAAAGCTTTATGTCACTGAATGAGGCTTTAATTTGTTTTTATACAGAAAATGCAGTTTCTGGGGAAAGGAGCTTGCTAGTTAGTAAGTCTGAAAAGATCTTAGCAGTTCCAGTAATTACTCATTTCATCAATCCATCTATATTTAAAGTGAGCTAAACCAAGTTCTTTCCTATCGTGTCTACTTTGAATAATACTGGTTTACATTTGGAGAGCCAAATAAGGAAACAGAAGATAATCTTACAGGAGTTTCATTCCCTTTCAGTTTGCATGGCTCAGACTTGCTGTAAAAAAAGCGCTTCTTTCTATGAAACTTTTTTAACATACTTGACTAAACAAACTATCTCCTAAAGAAACTAGGAGCATTTTGTGTGTGTGTGTGTGTGTGTGTGTGTGTGTGTGTATGCACTTAACTCTAGCCTTGGGTCTTGAGGACATTTCTGCATTTGTCATGTACTAAATGAACGAGGCATTTTGGACAGCTTCTGTGTTCTGATTTGTTTTCTTGTGCTTTTTTGTCTCCCCTTCTTCCCCCTCCCCTTCTTCTCCTTTTCATTTGTCTAGGGGAAAAAAAAAAGCTCCTCCAGTGTTGTTTCCTGCAAAGACCATTCTTGAGAGCTGGTTGGACAGCGAAGGACTCTTGAAGTGATAGCTAATTGGTGAAAGAAAGGCCCTGATTGTCTTGAGGGAGCTGGAAAGTGCTGCATGTGCTGCTGAAAGGGACTAGGGAGAAGGTGCCTGGTTTCGCTGAGCAGCTGCTGCTGGAGATGTTTGGAGATTACATCAGCATTGGAAAAGAGGGGCCAAAAAAAAAAAAAGTCCGACTTCACAGAGATGGAGTTTATGGAGGTTTTTTTTCCCCCTTCCAAAGGTCTTCTGACAATACTGTCATTGTCAATATAAGAGTTGTTAATTCTTTATGAATAGCACATAGGGCCTCTTGATTAAATAGTACGTTACATGTCCCAAATCTGTCAGCTGGACTCTTCTCTCACATGCTAGTGAGATCACTTTGATTGGAATGTTAGAGGAATTGCTGGGCTGGCCGTGCAGAAATGAATACTGCATTATATAATTAGATCTCCCAGAGTATTTTTTTCACATTATTTCATTATTCTACCTTAAATATGGAATCAGCCCTTTTGATGGTTTTGCTGGTTGTAATTATATTAATACGATTCATTTTGTGGTCCTGTCTTAGTGCTTATATAGATCATAAAGTGTCCCAAAGGTTTCCTGACACAAGAAAAGAGGACTAAGAGACTTCAAAAGCCTTGTTCAGATTTGAATTGACAATGGGGAGAGCTGGATAAGGTAAATGCAACAAGAGCAGCATTTTACGTTGGGATCTGATGAGAGAGATATGACCTGTTGAGACTGCAGCCAAGTGAAGATCCTTCAGAAAGCCTCACGCTGACAGAGGGGAAGGAATGACAACTGAATGAGTCAAATGACTTCTTATCCAACAAGGGCATGAATTTGATGTTGGGGATGAAATTGTGGACTTCTGCCAATTAAATGATGTGGACAAGCTGGAAGGAACCCTCTTGCTGGGCAGTCTAAGAGTGCTCAGTGTCCACGTGCCATGCTGTGGGCTGGCAGGAGTGGATTTTTACCTGGCTGGTTGATTTGTTACCAAACTCTTAATGGCTTTTCCCAGCCAGTCAGATCTGAAACTGACTGAATGGTTTTAGCTTACCATAACCTGCGAAATATTCACATTTCTTAGCAAGCAGTATATCTGAGTACCAGTACAAGGTGGATACCCCTGGGATCTGTTCCATGGGAGACAGATTTGTGTCTCAGAGATTGTCTAATGGACTCTGGTTGTGCTTCAGCACCAAAACTCACAACATAAGTGAGTTTTGACACCAAAGCCCTGCAAGTGACCTTCATGTCTAGCCTGAAATAGGCACTCTTCTAGGACACTGGAGGTTTTGACTATTTGCCCAAGGACAAAGTGACCTGGGATTTCTTGGTTAACTTACCTGGCAAAAGGAAGTAAATTTTTCCAAGTGATGTGTCTTTTTTAAAATAAATGTTGTATTAAGTCAAACAACCTAAATCTTACTGCAACTCAGTGTAATACTGTCTTTTAAGAACTGAATTTTTCTACAGTAAAGCTAGAAAAACTGTATTACCTTGCCTCAGAAATGCACTATCTTTGGCCTAGTCACTCTTTAAAAATTAAAAAAAAATCCTTTTTTTTTTTTGTTTTATCATTTTCTATCTCATGTGAAAGTGAAGATTGCCACTTCATATGCTGATTTCTATATCTCTTGGTAGCTCATATGATGATATCAGAGTTCAGCCAGGTAAAAGGCTACAGTATTCCGATACAGTTTCTGGCCCATTCATGACTCACATGCTCCTACAGGCTTGTCATTATTAACTGCTCATGAGCCCTTATCATTTTGTCTTTTACAGCCTCCTAAAAATCAGACCAGAGAGCTCTGGTATGTGCTTAGGCAGTGGAACAGGGTAAATGTCAGGTAAATTGATTTTGGCCTCAGATTTTATTTATGGTAGATGACCAATCTACAAAACAGCCTGTATGCTTGAAGGTGCATGTCATTGGTCTGAAATCCTGCCAGACAACAATATGTAGATGTAACTAACCCCTTGTCTGTTTCTCTGATTCTAAATTTTAATGATAATTCTGTCCTGTTTTTGTTTTCCCAACACCAGAAAACAGCGAAGGGAAAGTGAAATGTTGTCTGCTTGATGTGCAGACATACCTTTATAATGAGTAACTGGAAAAATAGGGACAGTGATCCATTTTTCTACTTTCAGTTAATCATTGCTATTCTGAGCTGTTGTGTGCAAAACAAAGCTTGTGGAGAAATTGATAGTGTGTTTAAGAAATAAATCTTCAAATTCTTTATTTTAGTCATATTGAAATTGCATTTGACGGTATCATGTTTGTAATCATTGTTTAAAAGCGTGGATATAAGGAGAAGTGGTACAGGTGAAGTTGTGGTTTACTGCCTTTAGCATTTGGGGGTATTGGAAACTGACACCAGTATGGAATTCACAATTGATTTTTTAATCTCTGCAGGGCAGCATTTCAAATTTTCCCTGAAAATCAGAGCATGTGGACCATACCCTATGGACTGGTTCCATTGGTATTTGTGTATCTAAAACATTTGATTTGGAGCTTATCTGAGTAATGTGAGTTGCACTCTTGATTATAAGAGTGGTCTGGCTAAATATTATTTGGCACAATGTTGCTCTGTGTCCTGCAGTGGTAAAACTGGCTGCAACCCCAAGCAGTTTATTAGAACATGCATGTTTTGAAGCACATTTAATTAATTTAATAATTATTAAATTTTTGACTGAAGGGTTCATTTAGATCTTGTTGCCTACTAAACTCCTTATGCATTCAAAGCAGTTTGAACGGCAACTTAGTTAATTTCTGTGCATTCATATAGTTGTTATTCCATCCTGCAGGAGATGGGAAGCCATCCTGTTTATCCTGCATTACAAAATTAGGGCTATCACACTTCCAGGAGTGCAAAATATAAAGGAGATTGAGTTCTTCCTCTTTATTCCAGTAGGTCTTTGCCCTCTCTTTTCATGGAGATAATAAAAACCTCAGCCCTTTAAGTGTGGTATGCTGTGAAAGTATCCACTGGTATTTCCTGGTATTTCCTATGGAGCAGTGTGCTGACATTTAAATGTTTAAAAGATATTTTTGCTCTATTTTTTTTCTTAATTTAAGGATGTATTTAAAAATAAACAAGTGCTTAATGTCAGTTTTGAGCTGTGGACAGTGTGAATGAAGATTGCAGGGTGGAGCCCTCTTTCAGGACATGAAACAGATATGTGTAAAGAAGAATATAAATAAAAGTGAAATACTATGATATTAAAATCCTTACTAATGTAAAATTAATTTTTATGTATTGATTAAAATGTACTCTATATAAATATCTTTGATACAGTTTTTATTAATTTATATCATTAACAGGCTAAGCAGTTGCTAAAATTACCATGTAACCTACTGACTCTTTTCCTGAAGACCTTATTGTGAAGAACCTCTAAGATGGGGATACATATATATATATATATATATATATATATATATATATGCACACACACACACACACACATATATACATACATACACGCACACATATAGATTAGATTTATACATGTAAGCCAAAAATAAAACTGTATGATGTATGGGGGCAGAACTGGTCTGTGTTAGGTCTGTGCTAATTTATGGTGACTGTTTTCATGGTACCAATGGTACCAATAAAACCAAATTTGCTCCCAAAACAAATAGCCATTTTCAAGTTCCACAATGGATACTTTTTTTTTTAACCAGGGCTAAAAAAAAATTTCTGAACTGTAAAAACTCAGTTTATTGTAAATATCCTGTTCATCTGCAAATGCAATTCCCATCCCACATTGTGTAATATGCAAAAAGTCGGCATTTTGCGGACTGCATTATGGTATGGAGAACTAATTACAGATAAGCTCACGGTCATCTGAGCATGTAATTATATTTATTGATTAAAATATTGCCACAATATCATTTTGCAGTGCCATTACACTGGTACCCACTTAAACAATTCCTGTCAAACCATATAAACCTGAGTGCTGATGGACTTCCTTAAATGGATCTGGCGATGCAACAGGTGGCCTAATTACTTTAGGTAGGTCCATTACAGCCAAATTTGGGGAGGAGAAGCTGGGAACACAAGTAGGTCTGTGATTGACTCTCACAGAGGGAATCTGGACAGCTGGGGGCTCAGTCTCCAACTGTTTGCAATAAACTGCCACCTCATAAACTGGAGCTCGATCTCATAAACTGGGGCTCGGGGGAAATCCCGTAACCAACATTTGTGTTCCGTGTCATGGCCCCAGGGAATGGGGAAGGATTGTGAGGGTCTCCCTATCAGGATTCACGTAGGCGCCAAATTGTTGGACAATTAAATGGCAGAAGTCCTCTCATGGTTGTTGAACAGGGACACAGAGTTACTCCAGAAATGCAGTTGGGTTATGCTTGATTGTCACCCAAGTGGGTGACGTGATAGGATGGCTCTTTCCTTGCAGGCAGGGCTTGTAACAGCATCTACTGCTAAGGCTGCCAGGCACTTCCAGCCCTAAAGGCCTATTTTCAGCTGTTCACAACTTTGTCAAAGTAGCTTTTCAAACTAAATTTTTCCATGTTTCATTTGGTATCTGCCTCCATCTGAATTCTCTTCAGAAGGTTTCAGCCAGAACAGTTTAATGTCTTTGAAGAATAAGACTAGAGAAAAATACATTGTTTTTCCCATGCTACAAAAATATTGGAAATATTTTTTTTCTGAAAAGATGTAGTTGTCCCACTCTGGGAGATAATTTTTACTCAGCCCTGTCAGGGATATGTAACTCTTGTTCACATCAAGAAAACTGTGTAGCTACCTACCACAGATTCAAGGGGTACAAGATCAGATATGACATGGGGAAATGAGGATAAGGAAACTGGCAGGGAAAAAAAAATTACAGTGAGGCTTTAGCTGAAGAGGATAAGTGGGCCATGCATAGTTAATGAAAGGCAAGCTGGACTGTAGGAGAATTGGCTCCAGGAGTAAGTGAGAGTGGAGACACAGTAGATGAAATTAGGATAGTTTGGACTATCAGCAGACAGGACAAAAGTGGAGTTGGAAATATATGACCTACAACATTCTATGATTCTATGACTCGAGAGGCTAAGGCTTATTTAGCAAAATGCTTTGAACTTGGAATAAGGAGTCCAGGGAGCTTGCAAAGGGATAAGAACTGGATAAAACATACGCTGGATCACCATCCCTTTAGAGTATTGGTATAAATCCTGGAACCTAAGTATCATCCTTTATTTGGCTGTCAGCAAATTTCTGTTTTTGCTGGTGGAGCATTGTATGCTGATCATGTACAGGGCTGTATTAACAGGATGTGACAAAGTTGAGCAGTGATATTAAGAAAGTAGTAGAATTAAGGATTTATGTGCAGTTTTTGCTCTGTTCCCTGAGTATCATGACCGCTTCTTTTGCTCACTTGTTGCACAGGATGAAGTCCTGTGGGACTGAAGCTTGCAGGAGCAATGCTTTGAATATCCCAGAAACAGAGTGATAGACTATGAAATACAGAGATCTAGGAAGACTTAAGTTTTGAGTGCTGTGACAAGGAAATTAATTCTGTCTTTGTCCATCATTGAGTTCTAAGTGAAAACACTTAGAGATATTTATTCTTGGCTTTTACCTGAAGATTCTAGGTCTAATTTGCTTATTTGCTAGTTTGCTATTTGCCTTTGCCGATCACTATAAACTGCAGATGGTCAGTTTAACAAATAAAGTAGTACCAGTTTAACAAACTCACCAGTACACTGAGAAATCATATTCTGAGAATCTGAAGTAAGATGTGTAAAATAAGTAGATTCAAAAGGAAGGATTCTTCTGTAGTTTGTTTTTTTATTGCAAAATGAGATAATGCAGATATGACAGAAGTGTTAATCAACATCTGCAAAACACACAGATTATGGAGGAAAATTAGAAGGAAATTAATTATTCCTGCAAAGGGGACAAAGTGCTGATAATGAGGAAAACATGAGAACTTATAAAGCAGGCACTGTCCATCCTGTCCAGCGGATGCGGCAGGAATATCTTGGAAAAATAATTTCCTTGGCAAATGAGTATAACAAAATGGAGGGAAAGTACCTTTACCTCCCCATATGTATGAGAAGAAATCAATAGTTCCTTCTCTCTAAGGTGCTAGTGAATGCCCAGATATATGTAATCCTAATTAGTTTCCAGGGCCTTTTCACCGTTGACTGTCCCGTAGATGTGGAGCTTCCAGCTCTGAGATGTGAGTCCTCTGGGTGTATGAAGAAATTAAAAAAAATTATTCAGAATGGAAACATCTACAGCATTTAGGTGTGTGTGGGAGACTTAATTTTACCTGTTGACCTTAGATCTCCAGACTGCATATCAGTGATACATGTCTACATTTTTTTTTTTTTTTGGAAAGGCTCAGGTGAGTTTGAAACCCAGGTCCTGCATTTAAAGGGATTCTAGAACGTAGGTCTGTAGCACATGAGTTTAGACCCTTTTCTTGACTGCCTCCCCTTTGAGAATTGGCAGCCTTAAAACTCTTCATTAAAGTTTCTAACTGATACTTATGAGGTGGAGACTCTTTGTTTTGTTCTTTCAAGAACACCTTTTTCTTTGCCACTAGGTTTTTAACAAACTCCATATAATTAGTGCTTTTTCTGGGAATTATTACCAAATCATAAAATCTAGCATTAATTGTTTCTCCTCTCTAGTCTTTCTATGAAGACAAATTCATGGAAGAAGGATTCATCAAGGGCTATTAAGGGCAGGAAATCCTTGTGCTACAGAGTGCTGAGCACTGAAAAGGGCATTAAAGAAGCATCACTAAATGCTTGTCCTATTCTTAGTCTCTTTGAAGACATCTGCTGTCATTATGATGGGAAAGGGTGCAGAGTTAGCTGATTTTGCAGGGTTCTTCTCTACTGGTCCAGGACACACTATTTCTCTTTGCATTTGGAAAATAAGAACCTGTCCATTATGGGACTTAGAATAGATCCCTGGGACAAATTTTTTCAGAGGGTTGGAAGAGCTGGCTTCAACTCTCTGTGTCCTGGACAAAGCAGTGTCCTGCTAAAAGGATGGAGAGGAGGATGGTAGCGGGAACTGGGGGCTGGGCTGCAGACACGTGACTCCAACACTTTCTATGCTGATCCCATAGAGGTAGGTACTTCCAGGAGCATCCCTGGTGGTAAGATATCTGGTTTTGTGTCTGGCTCCTTTGTCTCTTTCCTTAGACATGCTTTCCTTGGCGAAAGACCAAGGAAAGACTGAACACAGCGACTTCCAGATTTTCAGTCCCTGCAAAATATCTCCCACCATGCCTACATTTAAAAGGGCACAGGATCCAGCCAGCTATTTTATTCCTAGGCAGGTAAACTACTTTACATGAGCTACAGACCCTGGAGTAGGTTTAACATACTATTTAAAGGGTATGTGAGCAGTCCTGTGTATGGGGACAGATCTGTATGTGTCTTAGAGCAATAATCTAACTGGAGGTCATCCTTTGTGTAAGCTTGTTAACATTTTAGATTATTCTGGGAAACCCCATGGCCTAAGTACTATGGAATGTAGTTAGGAAAAACAGTGTTTTCTCAAATATTTCAGATATGGAATATTTATTTTATAGCCAGAGAAACTTGTTACCAAGCAACTGACCATGAGTAGCATCTGCTGCCAACTTGAAAAAATGGAAAAAAAAACCTACTTACCTCTCCTCAGGCTGCATGTGAGAATTTACCATGCAGAGAGGAGAAATTTATTAGAAAATATTCATTTGACAGGATTCATCATTAGTGATCTCAGCTCAGTCAGGTCTTTTCCCTTCACCTGCTCCTGAGTCATATAATTGACAGAAGAAACCATTAGTGAAAATATTGGTGCAGGAAAACAAGTCACTTTCAAATCCATCCCATTTTGAAAACTGTTTTTTCAAAGCCCTGGTTAATGGACTTTGATTGTTCATTCTTTGCTGGTCCAAAGCCAGGCAAGGACATCTTGGAATTCTGCTCAGATAATTTTATTGACCAGATATATTTGCTTGAACAGGCTTCCAGAGGCTTAAGTATTATTTGTTTTTAGAGTTCAGGTACCCAAGCTGTTTTTTAGAGGAGCTAAAGATGGCTCAGCTTGCACGCAATGGATGAAGCTCAAAATGAGACATAAATTGCTTTGAAGGAAACTTGGAACAATGTGGTGGTAATTGTTCCATATAAGCAAAGCATTCCCTATTGTACAAATCTGTTTTATAGGAAATGTCTGACTGGGGAGTTGTTGGTAAACAAAGCTGCCCATTTCACTGGATGATCTGGAGCAAAAAGTCATTCTGGATTAATTCTGATGTCATGGAGATTCATTCCCTGCAGTGGGAATGGCTGTGATCAATGCTTCCACCTCTGCTTCTGGACTGAGGCCTTTAACAGCCATACTCATGGGGGGAAATGTCTATTAACTGCTCTTTTGAAAGATAAATAGCACGTTTGGCTACAAGTAGGCACAATAGAGAATGCCACCTACCTGGATAAAGAGGAAGAGTGGAATGTTAATGTTGCCTGATACAAAAATCAGGCTTGTAGCGAAGTCTTATGGAGAAGCAAGCCCCAAAACTCTAAAAGAGCTGTGAATTTGCAGGGTTTTGGAGCAGTCTCAGTGATGTTTCAGAATTTTTCATAGGATATTTGAGCATTGTTTCTCAAAGCATGGATCTTCAGGGGTTTCCCAGAGACACCCAGGAAGGCCCTGTTTATCTGTTTATCTGTTTATCCAGTATGTCGGTTAATCTGCTCTTTGTTGTGTGGACAGTGCACTTCCATGCTTCACTGCCTACTCTGGAGATGCTGCTTGGGTTTCTCCTGGAGAGGTCAGATGTCAAATTCCTCCTGTTTCTGAGCACAATAGAAGCTTGCCCGTGAGGCTGCTGCTCAACCTCCCAAAGCTTCCTCTCTAACCTTGGCTCCTCTTGCCATTTTGTCCCCCTCCTTCAGAATAATGCCTGTCAGTTGACCTCATTTAGCAGTCAAGGCCCCACATGGTGGCATCACCTGTTCTGCAGCTTGGTCTTCAACTGCTGGTGTAGATTGTGTGCACACATGGTGACTTGGTCAGCTTCAGTGACCACAGAAGATTTTAAAATTGCAGTGTTGCATCAGGCATTTTTGTTGCTCCCAGGAATTAATTGGAAAGTTCAAGTGGATTACTTAAAATAAGAAAAAAAAAAAGCTATTTCAAATTTATTTCAATCACGCAAGAATGATTATTCTTCAGTAAGACAGGAAAAGATTTACTGAACATGAAGATGCTTACCACATTTCTGGTGTGCTTGGGGGAATTAGTCTCCCCCAAATTCTACTCATGATGTTTTTCTCTGGCTAAGAGTATGTGTAACTTCTGTGCTGATTAGTTTGAGATTTTTATTAACCTGGTTGTATTTTGGAGAAAATTTTGAGGTTTCAGACTGAATTCCAAAAATATACAGTTATTCAAAGTATTGTTCTCTACCTTAAAACCAGATAAATTTACTTTTGGTGCAAAATAGTGCATGATTTTAGTGATGAATTCAGTTTCTGTCATCTACATGTTAGAGTAATATTATTAACAAGAAAATAAGCTCTACAGATAGTTACAATGAAATGTATAACCTTTTTGATATAATTATATGTAGAAATGGATGTGTTCTGAGCAATGTGTCTCTATCAGTGTCTCTAGATCAGGACTGTAAAGACATGCTTGGGAAGTAAAATAATTTTTTTTTCTCATAAATATTAACATTTTTTCAGCAGAACTGGGGTCCTGGTTCTTTCCAAGTTGTCCCTCAGCCCATTACCTGGGAATTTTATCTCCCAGAAATTCCTCACTGGCTAGGATCAATGCTGCTGGTGTTGTGTGTGGAAAGAGAGAAACCTTTCCTGGATATATTTGTTTCCTTGTCTTCAGATCATCCTGATTTCATTTATAGGATAGCTGGAAATCCTGACAGTTCTTATGCAACTCATAGCTCACTGCATTCCATAGGTGAGCAAAATCACTAAAAAATGTGGGCTCTTCAGTTTCTGGTTTCTTCCTAATATTTGCTTCCACCAGTGGAAATAATTTTTTTTTTGTTTGTTGGTTTTATTTTGTTTTGTAGTACAGGGGATATAATTTCCCAGATTAAATCAAGTGTTGACATGCCTATGGTTTGTACTAAGTATCAGAATTTCAACTTAGCCATTTAGCACCTTGACCTCAATAGAGTGGATGTCACATTGCACTTGATACTATTAATTAATGAACCTGTTCTCTCCTTTTGCATAGAATTTAAAGTTAAGTGAATGCTAAAGAACACAAAAATCAATTTTTTTGGATGACACAGCATTTCAGTTTATTTCCTGCAAATGGTTGTTTTTTTTTTTTTTAATTATCAAGAGCAGCAGAAATCTTCAAAATAATCTGCAGATTTTGCCTGCCTAAAGATCCAGCACCGAAATACTGTGCTGTCATTTTGTTGGCACCACAGAGTAGTGTGAGGAGGGAGCAGAGGCAATAGGATCTGGTTTTGGTGTCCAGTCATAAACAGCTGATGAAAATATGACCCAGTCCAGTGCTTTGCCCAAATCCATGGTCAGAAACATGGTTACATGGTTTATTTTACTTTAACAGATAATTTTGAATGACAGATGGGACAGTTTTTTGTAAGGTTAGGAGCTATACATTCCCTCCTTTGATCCCAACAACTCCTGGAAACAATACCAGCTGAAGCTTTCCCAGCTCTAACATGGGCACAGTGGCCATGGTCCATCATGCATTATTTTGTTTGAAAACCTCATGTACTTTATGCTCTCCCTACGTGCAGTGGCTGCATAGAAGGCCCTTATTACTCAACCTGGCTGGGGCTCCTGGCTGTGCTGTCAGAGATTTTGCTCTGGATTTGCACCATGAGTCCCTTTGTGAGTGAGGTATTCTCTGCTGCCCCTCTGTTATTGTGCTCCATAGGCTGCAAAGCCATAAGCATGGTCAAAACATCCCAACAATGCCTGAAACCTGTGCCAGCTCTGAGCCCCTGACAGCTGATGGGAAGCAGAGCAGCTCTGAAGATGCTTTCCCCTGGGGTTTGACCCGGAGGAGCCTGGCAGTGTGTACCTGCCCTGGCTCCAATCTGGGATGTTTTTGTGTGGTTTGAATGCTGCTCAGAGCCTGGCTCAGTGGGTGTGAGCTGCCTGTGGCAAGGCTCATGTTCTCTAAGTGCTTTCTGGGTGTTGGATGCACATTGCCTGTGACTGGGCCTGCAGTGGATATATATATAAGCCACAACTGGTAAACAGAAAAAATAGAAGTGAGTCAATTAGCAGAAATGTCTTTTCATGCTTCTCATGATCTGCAGTTAAATTTTCCTTATTTGCAATAAAACACGTTGATGCACGTAATGCAAAACTAGTATTAAATCATGTGAAATGCTGCTTCTGCTTTTTCCAGGATCGGAAAGTACTGAAGTTTTCACAAAAGATAGTGTTTGAGGGTGGTGCTAGTTCATTGCCAGATACTTTTAGTTACTTTTTTATTCCCATTTTTACTTTTTCTGCCTGTCTTGAAAAGATGGGCTGTGCAGCCTTCGGTCACCTGTGGAATATTAAGAGCAAAGTGTAATATTCCGAGGTTCCACTTTCCCAAAGTTTCCTGAAGTTTATCAAAGTTTCCTCTGTTTATCATTCAGCCTGCAGTGCCTGTATTGGGTTACACCAGGAATGTGGAAAGCTATATAGGAAAATCTGTCAGGCTGTGAAAAGGTCTCACAGGCTTTGAAATTTTATAGAGCATGCTTGCTAATGCACATTCCATATTTCAGGGTGTCTGGCTTCCCTTGTTCTGGGTAAGAATGTGACATGGAATATATGGGCATGTTTTGTTACAAGTAATGCTGAGCTGATAAACAAGGCCACGGAGCTGGGGAAGAACCAGAGAGGAAATCCCATCAAAGAATAAATTACAGTGACACCTACTAGTGTTGGTACAGCCAGAGCTCAGTCCCCATTTACAAAACATGATCTCTAACATGGCAAAGAACACTGATGTAACTCTTTTCCACCACAGTGTTCCAGTAAAGTCCCAGTTCAGGAGTTGGGCCCACGTTTTTCCTATAAAAAAATATTTGAGAGACTCATCTACAGCTTATGACTTTAGCTTCTGTAAATCAAATTCATGCTTGTAAGAGGGTTTGCTTTTGGATCTTTCAGCAGGACCTTAATTTGCAAATTACCGAGTGCAGTAAATGGGACTTGGATCAAATGCCCTGAGTTGTGCATGTGTCAAGTACAGTGTATACTTCATGTGCTTTGTAAAATAAAATAAAAAGAAAATTCTTTACCCCTACACACACAGTTTCAAGAGTCTAAAACTGTGGATTGACTGGAGACTTCTTCCCTGATTTTTAACTTCAAAATGCCTTTGGAGGTTACCTGTGAACCCTGGTATGATAACTTAAAAATAAGACAAACAACTCAAAATCTTGTGAAATGGAAATTAAAAAGCTGCAATGAAAAAACATTAAAACACTTTATTATTTTCACCTCTCTGTTGAATGTACTTGCCAAGCGAATCAATCTTCCTGCCTCTTAAAAGGTGGGCTGTTAAGAGCAAATCTGTTGGTGTGGGGTTGACAGATTTGAATTTTCTCTGTGTATGGACTTAGAGAAAGTGAGGCACAAATTCCAAAACTGCAAGAGTTTGGCTGCACAGCCGTGTTTGATGCTGGTTCTATTAAAGAAGAATCCAGGTTTAGAGGTGCAACGTGGAGTCAAAGCCAGTCCCCCAAGTGGTGTATCCAAACCCATTTGAGTATTTTATACACGAAAACAAAGATGGCAGATCTGGCTTAAAAGGCAGCAGACACCCCATTCACATCCAGTAAGTCCTGTAGGTTCCGGGAGAGCCTCTGTGTAATACATGCATACAAAAAAATCAGTTTGTCTGCTGGATGGAATTCTGTGGCCTGGTTTATGCAAATCAGACCACAATGTTGTAATTTGACTGCAAAATGTCTTGATACATCTTTTGAGTAACTCTGTCTTCTTTGTCCAGTAGCTCCCTGTTTCAAATAGCAGTAGCTGTTTAGAAGCTACTATGGTTTTATTCATTAAAAAAAAAAAAAAAAAGGAAAAAAAAAAGAGAAATGCTGGTCTAGGGCAGCCACTGCTTGCTTGGAAAGATCATCCTTAAGAAGACATGGCCTGGGTTAAACTTCAGGCCCTCATGAGGGTTATGAATCCGTGATGCACCTGGATCATTGTTGGCCAGACTGAATCCCTACCCACACCTAAACTTGTGCATATGAATTCATGGATGCACTAGGGGTGACGGATCATGGACATCTTCCTCTAATATTTGTGTTGTTTTGTCAGGCTTATGTCCAGACCTCAGCAATATTCAGACCTCAAGCTTTTTTGTTTAAAATATGAAGCAAACGCATTGTGAAACTGATCTATTTCCAAATAATTTTGTCACCAGGCCATTAAAATATCATGCTATAAACATCTCTGAGACATTACGGATGGGAACATTGTCAGCTTCATGAGGCACATTGCTTTCAAAAGTACAATGAATGTACAGTTCTCTGAACAGTCTGGAAAGAAAAATCATTTTCCAACTCTTAAAATCTTTTTTTTAGCTTTTTGCAGTGCTCTAAAGTCAAACTATGATGATTTTAAAGACAGAACTGTTAAGTTCCAATAATTTTTCAGTACTGGCACACTTAAATTCATAACATGGTTGGGCCCATGCCTAATATCGTAATTGTGCGTATGAAATTCCTTTAAAGTGAAACTGGCCAGAAAATGCATGCTCCTTATATTAAAAAAAAAAAAAAAAAAAATCACTTTTTTATATTAGTAAAAAACCATTTCAGATAACTTACACCTTTTTACTTCAGTGTTGCTGTTTCTGGCTAAGAAATATGACTGTTTAGATTAGGAATTTAAAGAGGAGTCTGTAAAGGTTGACTCTTCTGCCATGATTAGGCACCAGACTATTTTCCTGGACTTTGAAAATTGCATTGCTCGTGGGTTGATCAAACTGACTTCAATTTATAAAAAGTGAAAAAGCATCTCTTAAAATTATTGGTTAGCTTTAATACAAAATGCTGTGAGCCTGATGGCTTAGAAATATTGTTGGAGTTCAGAATGTGATGTTCTTGACTGAGTTCGCTAAGTGAAAGATCATGAGCTAATTAATTGTAATCTTCATGTGGTCAGGAAGATCTTCAGTGCAATGTACTTACAAAAAAAAAGTAATAACACTCCGTAGCCTGTAACTGTTATCTGAAAAGAAGGCAAAACAATGTTACAACCTTAATGACCAGTCCCAAAGTCTGCTTTAGTCTATTGTTGGCCTTTAGGAACAAGAATTCCAACGGGAATACTCCAGAGGAGTGCTAACAATTGGAAAAATTTACCTAAACACTTAAGACTGTCCTGAGTAACAGAATTACTTAAGAAGTCCAGCAGGCTGTGGATGCTGCACGTTGGTGCTCTAAAGACACGCACTGGATAATATGTGTGTCCAGTGGGCTCCAAGGAGACTGTCTCAGCCCAGGAAAGGGGAATAGTTTCTTTCTTCTTCTGTACTGATGTATGAACAGCGGAGCAGACATTTAGACTGAGTTTGCAATCCTGCTTCAACTTCAGCCAAAAACTCGGCTGATGGGGCTGTTTTAGGGCAGTAGATGAAGCAGGAAGTTGCCTCGGGGGAGGTGGGGGAATAGTGAAAAGATCCAGCAATGGGCATCACTTCTCCCAGCCCTTGGTCCATGCAGGCATGCAGCATAACTGACCTTCAAGGTGAATTTTGAATGTTTTCTCAGTAAAATGTATGTATGTAAAATGAGAGTATTTTCAGACACAGGAAAACAGCTCCAAAGTTTTTGAAGAGGAGATGCATTCTGAAGAGATGCCTTTTTGAATACAAAGCCTTTGTCCCCTTTATCTTACCTAATCTCTCATTTTACTCTGCTTTGGCAGTGAGAAAGGACCCTCACTGTGAGGGTGTGCTGTTTAATTTAATTTAATATAATTTAATTTTATATAATTTAATTTAATTTAATTTAATTTAATTTAATTTAGTTTAATTTAATTTAATGCTGTTGCTCCTGGTACTACATTGCACTTCAGGAGTGATGTCAGGAGAAATGGATAAAACTGCGAATCATGTAGGTATGGATGCATACTGGAGGTTATTATTGCATCCTGATCTGCAATATTTTTGGAAAATTCTCTCAAACCTTTGTTGGAAATTGTATGTGGAAAAAAACCAAAGCAGTTATTTCTTCTTTTCTGGTGCTTAGTAATGTGGTATATAAATATGACCAAAGCAATAAGCATGCGATTTCACTGCAAGTGGTGAGGGAGTAATAGATGGGAATTAGCAAAAGAATAGGAGAAATGAATGGGGATATGCACTGAGAGTTTATTCTCTTTGAAAGATGATCTCTTCCTGAGTTACTGAATAGCTAATGGCCATACAAATGGTTGCAGATAGGATAGATTGCCTTAAGATTCATGGCTGACTGTTGTTGGTCTAGGTTTTTAATCCAGGCTTCTGCTGGAATGCAAAGTTCTGAGCTCAAGATCAATTATACAAGGACATCAAGAAGAAAAAGACAGTCACGGTATTTGTCTGCTTCTCAAACAACCCAAGATGTCCGAGATGTGAAACTGGTTTTGCTTGCAGTGACATGTCTGATAATGCAATGTAATACTTTCTTATTACAACCCTTTGCTTGCAGTTAAAAGTTAAAAAAAAAAAAAGTTTCTGAAGCACAGCACATTTCTTGCACTTTTTGATGCCTTGTGATGCTGTTGTCTACAGAGATAAATCCTGGGGACCTGAGAGGTCACAAAAACAAAGCTGAATGTGCCTGAGTCGCTTGGCGTGGGCAGCACATCAGGAGCTGTGCTCTTCGTCTGAATTCATTTCATCACACTGCAGAAATGCCAGGCTACAACAGGGGACAAAGGAATTACACAGCAAGCAGAGATGGACCTGATAGCAGTGAAGGAGGCACTTCCACTGAGTCTGTCTGAAACATATGCCTGATTTTCACTGGCGTTAATAAAACAGACTGGGGCAGGGAATGGAGCTGGGTAGGAAATCCAAACCTTCCTGTGTGGCTCTGAACAACAAGCCAGATAATGACCATGAAGCTGTTGTCTCAAGTCTAAGTGGTTCTTTACAACACCTGTTAAATTTTCTTTGATTTTTCATTAACTACATACCAACATGGAGGTACATGCCTAAGGAAGGCTGGGCAAAAGATAAAACTATAATATTTTATGGGGAATTTTTAAAAATGGCAACTCCAAAAGAATGTGTGCTATTATTTTTATCTGCTTTTAGCTTCTGATAATTCCTCTAATATACAGAGCATGAAAACTGTGCACAGTTGCATGCATCAAATTTTGAAAATGTTTGCTCATTTTTCTTCTGTGAAGAAGAAAATATTTCTTCTTAGATAAGTGAGACACAGAAGACAGTTAATGCTGATAAAGTTGTTTAAGATGATGAAATCAGCAATAGATACAAATCAGATTAAATTTCCACACAAAATAAGGATATTAAATTAATAACTTCCTGCCAAAGGGGAAAGCAATTGAATCAGCGATGGGAACTAGATTAATTGAGCACATGAATTCTTAACTACTGGGTCAGTTTTAGTTGAAATACATGTCAATGGTGGTTTTTCATTTTAAATGAAAGCTTCCATCCAGATATCAAGAGCTGTGACTTTCTGTACTTAAACAACCAGCTATGGTCAGAATTCCTTACAAGCGGGGAACTGAACTTTCTACTGAAAGTATTTATGGCTACAGAAGAATTCTCTAATACACCTCATAGTGTTGGTGGCTTTTTTGTTTTTCTACTCCCCTTTATGCCCAAATAAGCCACCATAATAGTCTTCTATGCAACATGTGGCCATTGGACTTGGAGGTGATGTGCATAACTTTGAAGGCTATCCCTGCTCTCTTCTTGGAAATAAAAGGCACAACCCACTTCCTCTGCTCTGTCTGCCCCACGGAGGTTCCTTAACTCATGAGTTTGGGCTACGAGACAGGACATCCTGTGTGATTTCAGCAACTCCATATGGTTCTCCGGTGCTTTTCCCAAGGTGAGAATTAGAGATCATCAAATGCTGCTTGATGAAGAGAGGAAATCTCATGTAATGCTTTTGTTCTGCTAACATCTATGTAAAAAGCTGCCTGGGAGTTTTGGAATGGAATCTGTCGTTGCTGTAATCCTGTTCTGGAAAATTGTGATGAAGACAGCACAGGCAGTGATGTCATTGGCTGTCTGATACAGTCACTGCCCACAGCAAACTCATCTCCTCCCCAAACATTCCTTTGTCTCAAACACTTGAATGCCCAATTGGCAAAGCTTATTGGTGGGGCTTTTTTTTTCTTTCACAGCTTGTTAAATTCAAAACAGAGATATGTGAAAAATGGCTAATACAGAGGAGGATCTGTTCAACACTCTCTGCAGACTTCAGAGGAATTTTTGTGCACTCTGCCTTCAGTGTCATATGGCAGAAATTCTTCTTTGGTCCATACAGTGCAATAAAAAAGCCTTCTGTGTATTAGCTTTAGATTTTAATACTTCTGCTCTCAGTCTATGGCAAGTGGTAGAACAATAAGAAAGAAGCAATTTGCTTTGTAAGATTCTGGCCTGTCCCTCGTTGTCACAAACACCTATTTATTAAGGACCTGTTGCCATGTAGGGCAGTGGTAGTTATGTGACAACGTGCAAGAATGCTATTTTTACACTGTGTGCTAGCAATTGTGCTGACAATCATATTTGTTTATTATCATTCCATCCTTTGTAAAGGAAGTGAGAAGAGAGCCTGTGTTGTAACCTTGTTTTAGTGGTGAATTGCCCTTTTTCCCAGGTAAGTTACCTGTTCCTAAGGTAGCATTGCAGGTTGTGCTTTATGAATTGCCCATTTGTATTTGGACATCTTTAGATATGCACTGAGCTATTGTATTACTTTATATATATCAGGGTGCCTTTTGTTTAGAGAAGATAATCCCAGAATGGCATGATTTTGGTTATGGCTGTGAGTACTCAGCATCATTGAGATTTAGCGCAGGGAGATTGGGATTAAAAGTATCAAGAATACACCTTATCCCCATAATAATACCTGCCTGCATGTTATACAAGTAAAGAACCTACAAAATGTTGGGAGTGGCTAAAGCTAGACATAAAATCAGGCAGCTGCAGGTATTTCTCAGTTCTCACAGAAGTGCCCTGGCGCCATTACAACTCCATGCCAGGATGAGACCTTTACCTCTCCATCCACATTCTTCTCTCTTGACACCCTGCTTTCCATGAGCATGAGAGCTGGATGGGAACGGAGGAGGGATGTACTGAAGCTCTGTCCCTGACCTGGGCAACAGAAGGCCTCCCATGCATCCCTCCAAGATACTTATTTGACTGATGAGTTGGATTTTTTACCTTTTGGACTTTATTTTCTGAGAGTCATCAAAAGGTATCACTTTCTTTCGTTTTCCAACATAATTCTTCTGTTGCTGGCATTATGTGTCTTGGATTAGACCATTGAGTGACAGTAGAGTTGTGAGGGAGAGAAGCAGGAGTGAAATGTGACCCATTTGTTCAAAGGGCCTGCCTTTTTTCCCCTGAAACAAAGACTAATAAATGGTCAAAATCTGTTCAGTGATGTGGCTCCTGTGCACAATGAGTAGTTTAACTGTGTTCAGAGCCCACAAATAGTGTGTCTACTGCTTTGTTTTGTTGTAGAGAAAAATTAACTGGATGGATTGAGTCCATCGGAGCTCCAAAACAGAAGGAGATGGACAAACATCTTCATCACTGCCAGCACCACCACCTGCAGGGGTTATTGCTAGCTGAGTGGGAAGAATCCCTGCCAGAATCTGAGATACAGCCACAAGGACTTGGTATCACTGTTACTTCCCAGTAAGTCTGATCAAGTAAAGGAAGTTCATCTGTTCCTGAGAGATGTGTAGGTCAGTCTCAGAACCTTTTTGCTGGGGACTAGGAAAGCTTGGCTTTAACCCAAGTTCAGGCAGCATACCACTTTGTGAATTTCAAAGTCAGCTCAGCTTTGGAATGAAGGTGCAGGAAACTTTGTTGACCTGTGGATGAAAAATACTACATCGGTGTTTCCTATAAGACAAATCTTGGTTATATACTCAGACCAGAAAATACCACATCACATGCTGGCACTCTTTCAGTGATAGAGTTTTTCCTGTGCAGTTTTTCTGTTCATGATAAATTGGAAGCAAGTTCCCTAGAAGCAGCTGGAAGCTGAAAACTAAGGTGAATCTCATAGCAAGGATTTGTCAAAAGCAGGAGTGACTGCATTTTTAAATGGAATGTGCAGAGAGCAACAGAAAGCCATTTAGTCTGTTGGAAACACTATACAAGATTTCAAGTCTTTAACTTTTTAATCTTTGCATAATTCCTAAAATATTTTATAGTTTCACTAATTATTTGCTAAAAGTGCCTGTTGGCAACAGATCTTAAACAACTTTAACTCTGCTTCCACATGGACAATGTGTTTTCCTCCTTAGGTTTTGATGCTCTTGGGTACTACTTCATGGTGGGGGGGAAGGGGAGTAGAGCTCCCAACTGGGAATCTTCAACACAAAATCTGTTAAGGGGTGATAAATCATTGGAGGCCCAGCATGTGATTAAAAGCTGTGGCCACCAGCAGCGACCCATAGGGCTGCAGGTATCAGTGACAGGGAGCAGGGGGAGGTGTTTGGTACTCCTAATAGAAGGCCTAACGAGGGCACCGGGGTTTGTTTATGTTTCTGTTCCACCAACTCCTGTGAAATACCCTCTGTCTGTACAGGGAACACACGTCGAGTCAGGGAAAGTATCCTTGGTATTACTTGAAATGTTGAGGCATGGATACTTGAAGGTAACGTGTGAGTAGAATTCTCTGGGATTGCAGAGTGAAAACCAAACACTCAGTTCAGGGCTCTGTGATTCAACAGTCAGCGCCACATAGTTATTGAAATTTTAGGTAAGCTTTGCACAGATGCACAGAATATTGTAAATATAACTGCTTTCCTCTAAGCTAAGTCCATCCTAGAAAAATAATTTTTGTGGGACCAAACGTAGGGACATCAGTCTCAGGTTCTACTTTGTTCTTGGTTTTACAGAAAACTTTATTAAATAAGAGTTAAAAAAATGTGGAAAAACCCAATTATTATTTGACCTGATTTGATACCCTTTTGGAGCAATAATGATATGTTTTGTTGCTGTGCACAAGGCAGTGAAGATATGGGAATATGATTCTAGGGACATTGTTTAGTGGTGAGCATGGATGGTGCTGGGTTAAGGGTTGGAATCTCTGATCTTAAAGGTCTTTTCAAATCTTAATGATTCTATGATTCTGTGAAATAATTTTTATGTGATATTTTATATATCAGCTATTTCCCAACAAAAAGATTTTCATCAGTAAGTGCAGAGAACAGTTCCAGTTGCAAAGTGCTGGCAAGACAAAGCAGCAATGAATGAAAAGATGGGTTTGGAAGGCAATGCAGAGCTGGATGAGTGGGAGCTCCAAGGCCTTATGTGGTGAGGATCTGAGCTACATCAGTAGAGAACCATAGGGAAGACTCTTGGTTTGGTAAGTGGAAAAGGTCACAAGAAAGAACTTGAATGGATGAAAAGTCAGAACAATGTGGCAGATGAGGTGCCTTTGAAGACAAAGAAGATTTACATTGGTAAAAGGGCTGCAGAAACATCTTTTTTAATGCCATGCTATTTTGATAGACTCTGTAACTGTTCAGAGACATCCTTTTTCTCATGTGAATTTATCCTACAATGTGGGAAAGATGCTTCAAAGTATGATAGGGATTCTTTTATGGACATGTTGTTGGATATGTTTGACAGCAGCAAACCCAGACTGCTCCAGAGAAAAAGACAAGAAAACTCATGTCAAGTAGATATGAAAATACAAGAGAGTCCTTCCTATCCTCTGTATGCAAAGCTCAGCTTAAGGCCTGACTCAAGATTTTTATGTTCCTTCCTGTGCTCCTTTTATGAGCTTGGACTGGATGTTTTCAACTGCCATGTAATACTGTCTTAGTTTGAAAAGACAGGTATCTGCTGGGGAAGGCAGGAGCCTCCCTTGCAAACCCCCTCCCTCCGAATTATTATAATTTTGAAATTAAACGGCTTTCAGGCAGGATATGGGGAAGGAATAACCGTCCTTCACTAGTGCATACAACAAGATACAGAAAACCAACAATAACTACGATATTAACAACAGAGAAACAGAGTCAGGGACCCCGTGGCAGAGACGGGAGGAGGATGGGGGGGGGAAGGCTTTTGCTTCACAAACCCCCTGGACAGCCGATCCTGGGTGCTCCAGCAGGACTCTGAGGGGAAAGAAAGAAACTCCAAGCTGGAACGCAGAGGTCCTGGGGCAGGGGACGGACGAGGTGGGTCCGCAGCTCCGTAGCGGTCTCAGCAGGACGTCCCANAATACTAAACTACCAAACCTTGCTGTAAACTTCTTGACTTTTCACCAGCACCAGGAATATCTTGAAAGTTTCACTACAGATAAAACAGGTGATTATTATACAATTCATGCTGCTGTGTGGACTAAATGTTGGTGATGCAGGCCCACCTTGTAAAAAGAGAACATGACACAAGGAATTTGGTAATAATTTGATGTAAAAGGACTCTTAGAAAGTTTGGAAACATTATGGTTGCCAGATGTGCTGTTCCAGATGTCAGGATTTCCTATTAAATGCTTCTTCTGGTCAGGAGGAGTGGTTCCTGTGATAGTGTGTTAAAGCCTTTGAGACATGAGGGTTATCCGACCCCAAAGATTAATTCTGTAACTTTTTGCTGCAAATTAAGTCTATTATTAGAAAATATTGTGATTAACTCCCACCAGAACCCTTGACCACTCAGGAACACACTGTGCACAGAGCTGGAATTGTCCTGCCAGGATGCTGCTCAGTCAGTGACTTCGAACATCCCTGCTGCATTTGAGTAACCTTATAACATGATATAACCCCAGATGATTTAATACACTGCTGCTGCTTCAATTTCTTCTCCTGCAGCCAGATGTTTGTGAGCCTGTTATCATCTGCTGCAGAGGGGAGTTTGCTGACGTGGGGGAACTAAACCAAGTTTTTCTCATGACCTCGTAGCTCCTTCAGATTCTAAGCACAGAATTTTTTCCTAAACTTGCATTTCTGTTTGAGTTACCTCAAGCCGTGTAGCTTTGTAAGTCAGTGCTTCTCTCCATTAATCTACCTTGCTGTATCTGAATCCCTGGAGTCATCTTTGCCTTAGATTTCCTACTCATTCTCCTGTGAAGGCCTCAGGTGCCAAATCCTTCATGGTAGGGAAGATCTGACAGGCCCTGTCCCTGCTCTAGATTTGGAGATTTGCCTTAGTTTCACCTGTCTGGGTCCTTTGAAGGATCCAGGCTTCCATCAAGCTGAGTTGAATCCCTGTTCCAGTGCCAGCTCTGTTACCTGGGATGCAATGACAACACACAAGGAGCACTCCGGTCTAAGATCAAAGAGTGACTGTAGAAAGACCTTGGTAGGAGTAAGAATCACATACGAGTCTTGTGTGTCTCAGCTCCGTGATTTATCTGCATAACACATGAAATATTTGTTAAAAATCTACTTGGTTAATAAATGCTTTACTTAGTAACTAATGTATATTCATGTTTATTTTATATTCCAATACCTTGCAATTTTCTCCAGTTATTTTCTGCTTAAAATGATAGAGAAATAAGGCCGGAAGGGTCAAGAGATAATCATATAAACAGCCCAGTACATCCAGGAGCATCAGCCATCTCAATCCATTCCTAAAAGGTCCTTTTTCTCCTAAGAATAATTGCTGTGTGGACCATGTCCCTCGACAGAGCTTCGCATTGTTACAGGGAGCTCTCTTTGAGCACAGGCTCTTATCAATTAATTCCAAAATATGCCCTCCTGACAACTTGTAGGTGTACTAGTAAGGCTTGAGCAATGTGGAGAAGTGTTTATGGATTGGATGCAATAATATTGTGAAAGATATTGCTTATATGCTCTCAGCAGCAATCCAATTGGATATTTCACATTTTGGCCTGGGCTACTGGTGGAAGCAGAGAGTGCTGTCTCTTTTTAGATATTTATCTGTGGCCACTTCACAATTATTTGGCTAGATTATTTATGGAGAGTCTTCTTAACACCCATCTATTTAAAAGCCAGTCTGTGGTCAAGGTAAATGGTCCCCTAGCCTTCTCTGCTCCCTCCAGCAAAGTGACTCAGCCTGATTATGTGTAAAAAGGCAATGGTGTAGTGAAAATCAGCTTTTTGCAGACCCAGGGGGTCAGGGCAGTAGCCTGGAAATGCATCAGTCACCACTCAGAGAGGAGAGACCTTTAACAATTACATTTAATTTGTCTTGCAATCAAACAGAAGTGGATAGCAAAGCAGGAAATGGTATCTTTAGGCACAACATGAAGTATTACTGTCAACTTGAATAAGAAAATCTGACTTTTTTTAAACAACTACATATTTAAATAGCCTGTGGGGTCAAATAGCCTTTCCTATAGCCTTCTGACAGCTGGCCTGATAATGGCGTAAACACTATAAATATCCTAAATCAATAATCCTGTATCACTGCTGAAAGCAGGCATGTTCAGATATCATAGCAGATGGGAAGAAAGCAAATAATATCTGTCTTGCCTTTCTAATTGATTTCCTGTTTTAGTAAGCCAGAGTATGTCCATATGTTAATCAGATTGCTAAGAAAGATAGCTCAGGGCGGCGGACTTTTACTTGACCTGCTGGGAGAAGGGGGGCAAGGAAGGAAGGAGAAAGTCCTCCATGACTCTACAATATCTGTGGCAGGATCTTCTACAAATGTGATGCAAATGTGTGTGCTTCCCTGGCTTTCCCTGGAAAGTGCCCTCCTGTCCTTGCTCAGGCAGATCTGCTTCACAGGGCTCACTGAGCAGCAGAATCAGAACTCTTCAATGAGGGTTTCTTAATCCTCCTTTACTTTCTTTTTGGAGAATGTTTGCCATGATGAAAATTCCAGCATCCTGATGTCAGAAGGATCCAAGGTCCCTGGAAGTGCAGAGGCTGCAGCCTCCTCCTCTCTGCCTTCCCTTACCCTTCTGCAGTGCCATGTGTTTCCCTGCTCCTCCACACTTCCCCTGACACGTGGCTATTTCAGCTGCAATGTGCCCTTCCACAGAGCACAAAGGCCATCCATAATGGCTTCCAAATGCACTCCCTGGTCCTGTTATTTTTCCCTTCAGACAGGAGATTTAATTAAATTTAATGACAAATAGTTCAGAGATCATTTGTGTGCACATAAACTCTAATGATGTTTATGAGCAATGTGCAACTGCCTGAGAGGAAATGATGGCACCCTTGGTGTTCTGAGCATATTTTTTTGTGGAAGGCATTTATGTTCCTTCTACTGGCTTCAGTTTTATCCTCTTTATACAATGTATAAAATGCCTGGTATGAGAGTGTGGAGAACATAATTTCAAAGGACAATGCCCCTGGCCTGCCAGGAGCTCACATGGCAACTGTGATCCTGCAGAAGTTGTTTTTGTGTGTTCGTGCCAGTGTGACACACTTAGGTTGTCCCAAGTATGAAAATCAACCAAACATAGGTAACACATTGCATATCAAATGCACAATAAATGCCACAATTAATTGACAATGTCCCAGTTTTGCGTCATTTAGTGTTTTATGCTTGGCTGCTGTGAGTTAATACAAAGTGGTGTTGGCAACCACATTGAGTCCCTGTTACCTCCTTCAGGCTTTTGGGATGCAGGTGGATACAACAGATGAAGCACTAAGCTTTGAATTAGAAAACTACTTTCGAAAACCTACCTTTGTGTTTGACTTTTAGCAACTTCCTGGCCTAAAGCTTTGTTCCCTTCTCTTGATGAAGACCAGTACTTCCTGCCTTGTAAATTTGAAAAATACACCAAGGACTGGGATGTGATCAGATTCCACAGAGACACCTGCAAGAAAAGGGAGTGTGCCAAGGATTAGTTTATTTAATCATGATTTAGGTTGTTGTTTGCTGTTGGGAGCATGAAGGAGAAGGAATGAGATGAGAATGAAGCTGTTCACTTCATTCCTGTGCACAATGTGCATTGGCTGTCTTCGGGAAGCATCTAGGAAGTCTGAATGCAGGGAGGACCAGAGCTGATCATTCCTTACATTTCTGAACTTAAAAGACAAAAATAGAAGACCACCCCTTCCTGCAGTGGCTTTTAGTGTTATAAAAGACAAGTAATTTTTTTGGAGAAGAAGGATGATTTTATGGAGCTGGAAGCCAGATGATCTCACTTCTAATTCTGGTGTTGACACAGATTTTCCTGTGTGACCTTGGAAAAATCTCTTACTGCATTCCAGTTTCCAATCAGTATAATGCAACAATCATTCTTTGTTATCTCTGAGGAGCACTCTGCAGTTAATGCATAGTTGCTAGACAGATTTTGACACATCTGTAGGTGCTCAAAGATGATATTTTCATATCCAGTGGGTTTTTTTGATTCTGTTCTTATAAAAGCATTTAAACGAGTTAGGTCTTAATTCCTGTGGCACTTTGGGATCTCTCGTTCTGTCTTCCATCCACATGTAGCTTAATCCCTTTCAAAATTCTGTCAAGGACTAATGTGCTGGCATAATAGAAGACCTCTAGAAATAAATTCAGCTCTTAAAGTGCATTTTAGCAGTTCCATTAAAGAGAAATAAGCAGATGTAATCAAGTCAAAGCTGTTAAAATATTTTAAAGTCACTTTAATAAAATATGGAATCAGCTGACTCTCTTGGTTGAGAACCAAGCTGCATCTCCATGCTTATGCTGCCTACTTCCCATGTTGCTGCTGCTGGTACTCAGGAAAAGGACACACGTTTTCTTCCCTCATCATTTCTACAATCATCTGTCACTTCTTATATGCCATCACATCATCAGTGCTGTGTTTTCTAACATGTCCTCTCTGCCGTTTCTTCATACCCAAAAATGCCCTTAGCACAGTTTCTGGGTATTGGTCTTTATTCTGACCACGGTTCACAGGAAGCAGGGAATCTGTGCTGCTCCCAGTATTTTTGCTCCCTGTCTCCTGCAGCTCATGCCAGCTCAGCTGATCCATGAGAATTGTGGATCATAAATGAGGCAGATACTTCTCCTCACTGCTACTTTAAGTTGATGATGGTGTTCTCTGGAGTACCTGGGGTGCACCATTTCCAAAGAGAAATTTTTGATACCTGCCTTTTTATTTTGCAAGGTTTGCCAAATGTTTGCAGTGGATCTGAAGGAGATCTCATCACTGAACCCTCTATTGGTGACTCTTTCATGTTGATTTAATGGGCAGAGCTTCAACAGAGATCAGAACATTTTGTAGAAGCCACTAAAAATAGTGTAAGGGAGAAGCTAGAGACTGAGTGACCTGTCTGAGGTTATGGAGCAGTTCAGCACCCAAGTCAGGGACAGGTTGCAGCCTCCTGAGAATAACTGAGTGCTTTATGCTTTAGCCACCAGTTTATATCAGCTTCAAAATATCCCAAGTCTTTGTCCAGATCCTTACTGTGTGTATAGCTGAGCCATAGAGGACTTTTCCTTTTTTTTCTTTTCCAAATAATCACAATTTACAATTCATTACCAGCATTTTAATTTTTTTTATATTCCTTTCATTCACTTGGGATCTTCTTAGCTGCATATCTGATTCTTGATGGAGACAGGTACTGTAATTTCTATGCCTTTATTTGATCCATTTGTTAGTGTGTGGCTGGTTTTGGAAGCAAATAAAAAGTTATGGAGTTAGACTTTGTTTAAATCCATTAACTTGGAGCAATTATCTCAAGTGCTACAGCTTCTAACATTCATCAATCTGAAAATAATACAAAGATGTATATAAAAATATGACCATTTAACTCCAGTGGTGCTTCAAGGGCATAAGAATAGAATCATTCTGTTGTATTAAATAATATTATGTGGTTAAAATGGGACTAGCAGGTCTCGATTATGGCCATTAACATTTGTGTTTAATAAAGAGAGTCTAATAAAGGCACTCTACAAAGGTTGTGAAATATTGCAAAGAGTTGCTTTGCTGTTTACATCAGCAACTATTTTAGGTAGAGGGAGAAAATTGTTAAGTGTGGGAGGTTAGTCTTGGGTAAATGTAATAGATTCAATTATGTAATATGACAATGACTTTGTTCTGCTTTGCTTTGGGTTAGTTAGAATGTAAGCTTTTCCCCTTTTGATTTATTCAGATTGTTAAGTGGCTGCTGAGAAGCTGGAACCTTGTCAGACAAACTTGGCTTTAAATTTTAAATTATTTTTAATCAATATGTGAAGAGGCCAAGCTCTGCCATATGTTACTCACCATCAATTAGTTGGTAGCTGGTCATTAAACTCTCACTAAGGTTTCCTAACTGTGACTATTGTGATGATTTTTTTTCTCTCTTTCTCTCTCTCTGTAGAGTATGGGCAAAGGGGAGCAATCGTGGCAGATTGCCTTGAGGACAATAAAAACTCTCATGTAGTATGGTTGTTTGTTCAGACACAAACAATAGAGACATTTTGCTATTACCATTTGCCAGCTATCAAGGGGTTTTGAGCCCCCTCCCCCTTGGTGCCTACAACTCAAAACAGATGCAAAATCTTTCTTTTCATTCCCCTTGAAATGACCTGTGGTGGTGCAGTGTCATTTAGAGGAGAAATTATTGAAGTGAGAGTGGCTGGTAACAATAGGGGCCTTGTGCCAGGCACATGACAGAACAGTGAAGGGGCTGTTGGTGACTTTATTGGGGAGGAGAGCAGCGATCTGGCAGGTGCTGCCATTGTTAAAGGTCCCTGCTCCTAGAGAGTGGCTGCAGATGAGTTCATGTCACTTTGTTCGAGCTTTTTGCATGGGTTCAGTGAAGTGGCACTGGTCAAGTAGCCGATCCAGCTTTTTTTGATCTCCTGGGCATGGTCCCAGGACCTTTTATTGCTGAGATATGTCAACATGCTTCAAGGCCATATGGCTTCAAGCTAGAGTAACTTTTATGCTCTGTGAAGGGGACATAATAACTTACTGTTTGCTCTGCTGATGCAGCCCTGGTCCTCAGCACAGATCCTGGCATTATTCTGTGGTGAGGCCATCCAGAAAACCAATTCCAGTGTGTTGGTACAAAATAGATCCATGGGTTTGATGCTGAATTTGACAACAGCAGAGGTTGTTGGCCACCAGCTGAAAGCTCTGACTATATTTAGGTATGTGCTCTCTGGGTGTTTTACTTGTTGATCCACAGGACAAGGATTCTGGTGGTGGGACTACAGCAAAACGGGCTGAAGACGTTTAAATTTCCCTACACTCACAAAAATAACATGAATGATGTTAAGTAGGAGAGGTTAAACCTGTTGAAATAAATGTATTAATGCATTAATTTTACCCGTGCTGTCCCTTTTCTCAAAGCACCAGGCCACACCATAATGGCTACATCTGCTTCTGTTGTACATATTGTTTAGTTCTAGTTTTTTTGGCTCAGAGAATAGAAACTGGTCTTTCTGTGGGGAAACAAAGAATTTGTTTTTGTAAATTGCCTTTTTTTTTTCCTGAATAAATAATGAAAAACCTGGCAGATTGAACAGATCAGCCATATGGAAACTGGCAAATTTTAGTCTGCTAAGGATAATTAAACAGGGATGTTATGTGGTCTAATGAGATATATGTTTGTGGTACAGGGGAGGACCAGAGACACACAAAATGGGAATATAGTGCTCAGAAAGAGAAATTACACCTTTAGGGTTTAAACTGCTCTCACATGAAACATCTGAAGTATTTTTGGAAGTGTTTAATAGGCTTGGGATAGGCAGGTCTCATCAAAACAGTGGTTGTACATCTAAAATTGCAAGACAATTTATAAAATTCCAAGATAATAGTTGGTTTCTTAATGAACACCCCAGAGCAGTGCTGATACATTAAGAGATTGAGCAAAGACTTACTGTGGAGGAACTCTGTCCATTTGCTCTGTGGATAAATGTCAATGTTCTTACTAGGCAAGTTTGCCTACCTCTTGATTGTCACAACATAAACATACCTCTTGATTTTATATAACGTAAAATAAAAGATAAATCAATTTGCAAGTAAAAGTCTTGAAAGTTTGACACTGAAATATACCTATAGATGTCTTTTTAAAAAAATAGCATATATGAATTACAGTAATTGCATCAGATAGAGAACCAAACTCTAAAAATAACCACTAAAGATAACTTTGCCGGAAAAGAAAACTATGTAACTGTTGTTAGGAACAATGCTAAATCAAATATTGCAGCTCTTTTAAGATATGCCCCCTCATAAAACACCGTGGTGAAAAGCCTTCCGAATTCCATTTGTTTTGTGGGAACCCTATAATTTTACCATATTTTGTATTTACCATATTTACCATATTTTATATTTATATAATAAAATATTGTGTATTTTAAATGCCTACCTATGCGGTCTTCCTAAAAGCTGATGAAGTCTGTTTAGGATGAACAGGTAGCACCAAAAGGAGATAATTACGAGAATAAAACCTGGCATATGGGCCAGGAATGTGTTAGGAAAGGGCCATAGGGTTTATAGGAGTATTCTGTGTCAGTGTAATGGGAAAGGGCTTGGGGATGCAACCAGCCTTGCCAATCATTCCATAAACAAACATATGCTTCTCATCTTATCCCCCAAGAATAACAAGCAGAAAGGCAAACTGAAAACAAACCTAAGGGGGAGCAGAGGAGGGTGTGGCGAAATGTGAATTGCTAAAGCATATCCTTAAACCTCCCAAACGGCACTATTTGTAGTTCTTGGGTAAGGAAAAAGTCCCTTCTCTACGTATGCTACTTGCCCACATTCTGACCTTTTGATAGAATACAATTCTGCTTTCTTACCTCTGTTAGAAGTAGCAAAAGGAGGAAGATCCCTGCCCAGGTGTGGGAAGGTTTTCATCTCGTTTAAGAGTGCACTGAGATCCTATGGATGGCAGAGCCAAAACTACAGACGGAAATGAGGGCACACAGAGCCCCAAACTCCATACATTCAATTAAGGTTTTGTGGCCAGCCTCAAGTCTGACTTTCAAGGCTTTCTGAATTTAGATGACTTGATCTTACCATCCTTTTCACATCTCTGCATTTAGTGATTTCAATAAACTGGTTTCCATCTCTGGATCCTGTAAATGCTCTCGGGGCTGTCTGTAAGCTTTATAATAAATAAGATACAAAATAATAAATGATAGACTGAGCTTCATAATGCTGTTACCAGCACAAATTTGGTAACAGGTCATTTTATGGCATTTCTTTTCCCAACAGGGTTATGTATATCAGAGATAATGATGACAGATTAAGGTCCACCTCACCAGGCTGAGTGCACAGGAATCATCCCCAGGGCTTGCGAAGCTGAGATTTGACAGTACTCAATAATCACTCAATAATTTTGACAGTACTCAATAATCACCCCTCATTTTTAGCTGGGAAGTAGTAATGAGGCTGAGGGATGACACAGTTTACTTTAAGGGTTTCCATTTTAAAGTTTTTTTGGTCAATTACATTCTGAGAATTTTCCCTGAAAGAAAGATTTATATTCGTGAGATGGGCTCACCTGTGATTTCCTCTTTGTCATTAAGTAGACTTGGTTACTGTGGGGAAATAACACAGGAATGTATAAGGAATACATCACTTGTGCACCTATGAAATTATTTCTCTCCTTTTTTTTAATATAAAGTCTTACAATGATAATGGATTTTTACAATTTGGTTTTTTTTTTGCTCTAGGATTTATTGAAGAGGTAATATCACTTAAATGACTTGGTGTAATACTCCAGTGTGATGATGTATTTGAACCATTCTGTTTGATACAGCAGAAGCTACAATTAGCTCACCTTATTAACTGTAAACAGTAACTACCAGCTATAAAAATCTAGTTGTAATATAAATAATATTAATTTTTAGTATCTTTGCAGAGTTCTTACTTTCTTGGAAGAAACAAAGACGTTCTTCCAGTGCCTGTGTGCAAAGTTGCTCAAGAGGAGGCACTCATGGAAAAACAAGTTACTTAAATTATTCATTCTTAGGTATATTAGCCTGATTCTTTTACCTCACCTACCCCTCTGGGATGGAAGCCAGAAGTTATACATTTGGTAATATGTATTTCTTTCAAATTTGTATTTGTAAATACTTGGTAGACAACAGTTCACTCAGGACACTAAAGTTTATCTCAGTGGAACAAACAAAACGAGAAATTACATGAAAACCTTAAATCTCTCTTAAAAATACCTAACCTGGAAATGGCTATCCTAGATGTTATCTTTTAGGAACATGGCATAAGGAGTCTGAAAACTATCACAGTATAATTTTATCTACAGGATAAGAAAATGTGATCAAATCCAAGCATGTTAGCAGCCTGCCCAGGATGGTGCAAGGCTCTGGGGACATACTCAAAGAGTGTTTTGTACAGCAAGAACCATCAGGCTTTTCGTCTGGTGAGCAGGAATCTGTATTGATGCGGATAAAATTATTGGATGTTTTTGCAATCCAGCTTTCCTTCTCATGCATACACTCTTCAAAATGCAAAATATGAAATGGTAAGCACCAGCAGACTTTCTTGTGTTAAAAAAGCAGAACTGTGCTCGTTCATGTCTGACAAAAGTGCTGATGTGTGACTGAGTGGGTAGGGTAGGTACCTGTTAGGAGCCATGGGTGGGAACAGCCCCCTGAGATCTGCTTTCACACAAGGGCCACCACTGGTACCTTGCTGGAGAGAGAATAAGGTGTCTCACTTACAACATGTTTGTTCAAAAGGGAGAATTGGAAATACAGAGTAGTCATGGAAGCAATACGTAGAACATGGGAAATAAACACTGAGGAAGGTCATCAAAGCTTGCTGCTATGAGAGCTGAATGTGTCCTACAAATTTCTTTGCATTTTTTTACTAATTCAGCACAGGTTCTCTGTCTTCTATTGAGAGTGGTGAGGGTTTAAGTGGTTCCCCTGCCTGTGAAATCAAATGCTCATGGGGGATTTTCCCCTGCCGTTGCATCTTGTTTTGCTGAAGAATAAAACTATACAAATGAAACTGAGGGGACAAAAAAAAATCAGACCACAGCCAAAGCTCCAGGAAAAGCATTCCTGAGTCAATTGAAACCACTGTTGGGATCTGTAAGGCAGATATTTAAAATGGTTTGATTTATTTACAAAAAAAATCCTAAGGAATTACTATTAATACAACCAATCAACTATTTTTAAAGACTGTTTTTTTAGCTGAAGAGGAAGAACAGTGGCTCTTTTATTATGGCAGGCTAGCAGTCCTGGGAATAGTCTCTCCCTCTTCTGCTGGATACAGAGTACGTTTGCAGAGATGATAACAGCAAGGAGCGTATCACAGCTTTATGATCACTCATCAGCTCTGGGGAGCCTGTGAAATAAAAGGCCCCCAGACCAGCCAGGGTTGAAAGGTTGAGGCTATAACCAGACTTTTTGTTCCTGAGACGGCCAGAGCCCTTACTGAACAACAGACAACTGTGAATAGATGATGGGCATCTTCGCTTTGTTGCTGCTCTCTGGTTTAAGGATACTCTCGTCCTCCTTCTGTCCCTTCTATATTTGACAAGTTTGCTTTCAGCAGATATGACAGGCACTGGTGGGGGTCACTGGCCCATTTCCACATTTCCACACTTGGCTTGCTCCAAGTTCACTGGCCTGAACTAATGTCTCCAATGGAGGTCGTACTACTGAACATTATGAGTTTTTATATATTAAACATGCATTAGTGGGTTTACCCTGCTTGTCTGACAGCTGTAGAAAAATAAAGAAAATTCAGTTTGAACTTTAAAAAGCAGGGCTTAATTTATGTCTGCTACTTTTGATCCTCCCCTTTTTTCAATTGCCAATTGCAAAGCTCAAGGGAGATAGTAAAATGGAGGAGTTGCTACTTTTTACTTCTACGTGCTTCCTAGTTCCTGTGCCTTACTGGGTGAGCTAAATCTAAAACTAGGAAAAGAGTTTTCAGATGGAAATTTGATTAAACAATGCAATCATCTGTCTCACAATCTGTTTTTTTATAAGGAAAGTATTTTTTTTTCCAGGGTGAACTTTCTTTCAAAGGGTTTTGTATGAAAAGGCAGACATCATGAATACTGATGGGAAGGGCTCAGTGTTTTGTTATTTCTGGTTAACAAAGACAAAATGCTTTAATAAAATCAGAAAACACAGATGTTACTTTGAGTATATTTTGCATCTCCTACTTTTCTTTTTTTTAAAAAAAGTTGGGAACAATCTCTCCCTCAGACTGACAATAGCAGCTCATGACAGACAAAATTAGCAGCTGGAAACTTAGCCAAAAGTTTAGGCTTTTTAGTATGTTTTTATTGTTTGGGATTTTCTTAGATGGTGAAAGGCACACTCGAAGGAAGAGGCACAGATGAATTGAAAGCCTTTGTTTCTCACTCTCAGTACAGTTTGACTGGGTTTTAGTTTTTATAAACAGTTCAAAATGGGAAAATGCACATCTCTTTGTTTAGAAATTAGCCCATTGTGTTTTTCTCTTTTTTGTGTGTGGGGACTTCAGAGGGGAGCTCCTGTGGTTTGATAATATGCACTTTTCATACTCATTTAAAAGTACTATATTTTTATTAAATAAAAAGTCAGTTTCCCTATGTCATTGAAAAAGCAACACCTATCTGTTTCTCCTAAGTAATTTCTTTTTCTTGGGTGGAAGGAAGAGATACTGGAAATACCTTTTCACACAGACTCATGATTAAATGAGTAAAGAAAATTAATTTACTGGTTGCTCAGTAATTCTGAGGTATCAGGTTGCTTAAAATTCTGTGCATTTTAGAGTGGCACAGGTGGCTATTAAAAGCTTTCCAAGGTCCAGAAAAAAGTCTTCTGTCATGACAGTGTCACTTTTATCTTCTGTGCTTACTCTTCACTCTCTGCTCATAAAAATGGACACTTGATTGCCCTTGGAGTGCCTGGAGTTGGGAAGGGACTGTGGCTGGGGATTCCCTCCAAGCCCGCCTGATTGTAGGAGCTCCACTTTCCCCAGGGCCAGGAGATCACATCCCCTGAGTTTACACTTTGATGTTTAAATGCTTCTGAACACAGTGGAGGAGCAAGCCTTCAGGAAGTACCTTTCCATGAGATCTACCCTAGATCTGTTCAGTGCTGGTTTGGGGAGAAACGTGGTTTTTTCTGTTTTCATGTGCCTTTGCTGCATCTTGGATCTCTGACTGGATGGGACTGTACTTTGGAACAGTGGCTGCTTCAGAGCTGAGCTGTGTTTTACCTTAAGAAACAAGGTTTTCTATTAAAGAGCAATGTATTTAGAGGCAAGGTTTTACTATTTTCCTGGTTTTCCACAGGTATGTCTCTCTTTTGTTCGAGGTGCCTGGGAACTTCCCAATGGAACGCGTCTTTCCAGCATTGCGGGGTGGCCAGTCAGTGCCTCTCCAGTGTATTTGTTTTTTTATCTTTTCCCTATGCTTACTTTGTTCTTTCAGGGTATAATCTCTTCAAAGAACATACTTCTGGATTTGTTCTGCCTCTAAGAAACTGGGGAGGGTACCAGGAAAATCCACCCATCTGCCGACATTGAAATGTAATACGATCAAATGTAGGTATTAGGATTTGGGAGGTTTGGCTTCTCTTTTTTGGTGTCCTGCGGGTTCAAATGTTCTCCAAGTATGTGGCAATGGAAGGGAACACTTTGTAAGGCTTAAACTTTATTGCAGGATAGCTGTAAAACCTACTGGATGGAGCTAAAGAAAATATGTGAATAAGAAATGATGTTGTCATAGGTAGGGATTACAGAGGAAAAGAGGAAACACTGTTGTCCTCATTCCATTGAAAAGGTAAACCAATGTCAGGTTCTTATGTCAAACAGCCTAACTTGTAAACATTCCTTCTTAGAGAAGATATGTTACCTGAGATAGATCTAAATCAACAAAACAACTAGATCTGATTTCTAAGAATGTTCCCTGAAATACTCTGTGATTCATAGTGTGCAACTGTTGGAATAACAGGGAGCTGATTGCAGTGGTACAAAATATTATATCCTCTGCTTCTACCCACTAGATTTACTAAATGATCACTTAACAATGCAAAATAATTTCTAACTCTGAAAATTGTGGCATTTATTTCTTTCAGTGTAATTTTCTTTTTTGGACTTTGTGGAAACTTGCTCCCAAAATGTCCCCAAGTGCTGCTTCATACGTACACCTAATTATTCCCAACCTGTATTAGTGCTTCTGATGCAGGATATTTGTTCTATTTCAAGGTATTAATCCAACTCTTACTATACTATAGTGTTAGAGACCCAGACTTGATGGTGAAAATAAGGTGAGCTGTGTGGCCTATATCCATGGCTGAAAACTGAATTTTCAAGAAATGGACCTTTTTTCCCTGGGCCTCTGAGAGGATTTGGAATATGATTGTCCACAGACTTGCAGAATTCAGAGATGGTAGAGGGAGAGAGAAAGGGGCTTTGATGGAAATGCAAGACAAAGAAAATATTTTGCATAGGAAAGCATTTCTTATGCAGGAAGGATAGTACTTGGCGATCTAAAACACTCAGCACTAGGGTTTCCGGCTTTTCACCCAGCTTGTTTGCTAAAGGCCATTCCCTATCACTTCCATGTGGGAGCGTGGCTCTGTACTTGTGCCTGTACAAGGGCAAATGGAGCAGAAGAGCCTAATGAAAGTTGCTGGGACTAACAGAGCAAATGTTACTTTGCTGATACTATTACAGGTCACAAAGAAATTGGAGCAGAAGCCCCAAGTTTTATATGTTTTTGGCAAAGTAAGTGGGAAACTATGTGCTGAAGTGAGGTCAACAGATGGAGGAAGATACATGCAGGAGGGGAAGAAAGCTACAGACCCGTGGACAAAATCAAAAAATCCCCCCAACCCCCAGTCAAACAAACAAAAAGAACTAAAGAGACCAACCTTGGAAGAAGCAGATTTTTAAACAAAGTTTGCCAAATAAGCAAACTTTCGTCTTTTTTTCCCCTTAGAACAGATGCGAAGTGCCTTTTCAGTTAATTTTGGATAGAAATAAGTGAACACATGCTGTGCTTTAATAAATCTTGGCACAACCACAATAGGGAAACTCAGACCTTGGTGAACAATTCTGTGTTGTAGTTTGGTGACATTCACCAAGACTCTCTGTGTTCTTTCCTCTCCTTTTCTCTTGTGTTCTTTCTCCGGTGCAGAAGCCTATTTCCACCCCCCTACATAAGGACCCAGCCAGAGCAGGTAGATGATGTCCATGTCACCTGGAGAGTACCTGGTGTTTCAAAATCTCCTATTCTGAATGTGGCGTTGGGAGTCAGAACTCTGCATCTTAAAATCCTCACCCTATTGTGGGAAATGGTCCTGCTGACTGGCACTGGGCAAAAAGTATGTATTTTCAGAATTCTTACCTAGCCTCCTTAAATTCCTGCTCAGAAATTCAGCTTCTAAGTTTCCTTCTTATATTCCTTCTTCATCTGCTAAGTAATCTGGTTTTCATAAAACCAAGATTTGGTGCAAACTTCTGTGAATCTTTGTGTTCCCTTTTATGAAACAGGGTAATACAGTCACTGAGTCTTTATTCCACTCCTTCTATTTTGGGTTATTATTTTCTTTGCTTTGAAAAAACATGGTGATGTTTCATAATAAGTTTGCATAACCATGGAGTTCTGTCTCTGGATCTGCTATCCCCTCTTCTCAACCTCCCAGCATTGTGCTGTCTATTGTTTATTCTGATTATTACTATTTTTTGTTGTTGTTTTTATGACAGGGATCAGGAGTGAAATCTTAGCTATGTAAAGATGAGTGGAAAAAATCCCAGACTTAAGGAAAATCAGGATTTTATCGTAAATCCTTTTATTTGCCTGACACTTTTGGAATAATAAAAATAATAATTAAAAAAATAATGAAAAACAGGTATCATGCTCTGATTCCTTTCAAGCATTCTGATAAAGGCTTAATACATTTGGTAAATCTGGGGTGTGTTATTATCAGGCTCTTATAGCAGTATCTAACAAGGACAGAATGCACAGGGGAAGATTATCCTGACTGTACATGTCTTAACATTGGTGAACCTTGTAACATATCACACATTTATACAAAGCTCTAAAGTTTAGTAAAACATACAGTTGGCAAATTCCTCTCAGTCCATTTTTTTTTTCCCCTGGGCTGCCAGAACCTTTTTGGAGAGCAGCTTTAACACAGAGAAGAGATTTAATGTATAAATTTCATTATGCTTGCAGCAGCTGGATTCTGTAGAAATCCTGGTATATGAATCAAAGCTATCCAGATATCCAGACAGCACAAACAGAAAACATCTGATCTGTGAATCTTCCAGGTGCATTACTGTGCTTTCCAGAAAAGGCTTGAAAAAATCTGTTGTGTGAGTATTTTGTAGCTGATCCTGTAGGTGACACTGAAAGAGGAATTGCCTTGCTTGAAGGGAGGATTTTTTCCTGAACTAAACATTCTGCTTTGCTGTGTGGTTGTGGCTTAGGTTTTCCTTAATGCTATTTTTGTATAAGATCATTGTTTACTCTGTTCAGACTCCTATGAAAAATGTTCAGACACCTTTTGGAGTAGCTTGGAACACCCCTGTAGATGTCAATGGTTGTGCTTGTTGAGGATGAACGCTTTGATCTGGATGTAGATGAATAAAAAGTAGGGGCTGCCACAGGCACTGTGGCACAGACAGAGCATACTCTCAAATGGAACATATTTTTCCACCTCCAGAATCCTTGGAAAGCTCCATGAAATTCATGTCTCTGGAAACTATTTGGTTAATGTGCACCATAAATTTACAAATGGGAGCTTGTGTCATGGAAAGACTGGTCCTCTCAGTCAGTGCAGGTAACCAAACCTGCTTAATTTTGTTACTGTAGATTAAATTGGCCTTGAACATTTTTCTCCACATGATACACACAGCACCTGGCCACAGATGTGGTGTCAGGCTCAAAATAAAGCATTTCCTTTAATCAGGTTAATAGCAGGACCTTGATGAGAACTGAGAGGTGAAATTGCCTCTTGATTTCCCCCTATTTTGAAGCTCTCAGAGTGAACATCTGATTTGTGAGACTTTGTCTGTGATTATTAAGTTGTGACGGAGAATGGAGTGAGATATGGTAATCTGAAGGCTGTTCAGATTTAGAAACAAAGTCATATGTGGTTTTAGGGGCCTGAGTTCTTTCTTTCCTTTTTTTAGTTTGAAAAACGGCAAAAATTGTAAAATGCTCTTTGCAAGCAGAAAAATACCTCCAGTCCAATCTCCTGTGCTCACATCAGACTGTGTGTTTCTGAAACAGCCCTTGGCCCTCCTAAATCTCCTACTGAGATTATTCACAAACAAGATAATTACTCATTTCTAGGCCAAAAATACACTAATTGCCTGGAACTTAAAATAGTTGGGTTTACCGTAATTAATGGATTGATTCAATGGAAATGAAATGCTTCCTTCTCTGACTCTGATTTTTTTGTGTTGGGTAAAACCCTAGTTGTACTTGACTATCTGCACTACTTTCAACCTGTAATCAATTTTCTATATTTGGGCATTATCTGTTCAATGTGAGCAACTGCTTCTTTGGTTTCCATTGAAATGCTTCACTTACGACTGGTCTCCATGCTGCATTTCAGACACACTGACACAGAGGTCAGAGATTCACTCCTGTGAAATATTGGCAGCCAATGGAATGACACAAACTCGATTTGGCAATGATTTGTGCTCACAGTGAACAAATGGGAGGATATTGAGGAGATCCAGGTCACAGTTCTGATAGCCATGGGAACAATGCCCTGCTTTTCCTCTCGACTGTCCACGACTGAACTGGGCACAAGTGGATGCTGCCTTGGAGATGGATTTAGAAAGCACTCAGGCTGTGGCAGTGCTATATGGAAGTTATGTTTTTATTTACATGCTCCTGACAGTTCTGTCTGGGAACACTTGTGTGTCTTGCCAGCTGCTCTGGTACCCAGTAGCTGTTCTGTCTTCCTACCAATGGTTTTTGCAGACTTCTGCCGAGTTGTTTCTCTTGTGTCATGAAAGAGATAAAAATAAAATGGGCTGGACCTTGATCAAGAAATTATTTTAGATAGAGTTTGGCAACAGCAGCAGACCCTCAGCAACATTTTCCATTGTACAGGCTCTCTGTTTTTGTTAACTGGGCAGTATGATGAGTTGCTTGTTTCAGGTCAGGCTTCTTAAAGTGCAGAACAAAGACAATGACACTATGGAAAATAAAAAGGATGTCTAGAGTATTGAGTTTAAATTTAAATCTGTCTCTCTCAGAAAGCCAGCTTTAGCAATGAAGATAAAAACACACCTTGGAGGGATCTGACTGAAGTCTAAAGAACAGGGATATCTTTAACATTCGCCGAGATAAGTGGACTAAATTGTTTTTGTCGAGTTTCTGAGGGAGATACCAGTGTTGTTTCAAAGATCTTATTGTCATGTCAGTATGTGTCACATGAATGCTATTCACCTGTGTTCAGTATATTTAATTATTTATCATCAGTGATTTTGCTCTTTGAAAATTGGGAGATGTGGATACAACACAGTTTTAAACTATATGGGATTAATATAAATTTGTACATAATTAGGAATTTACTCAATCAAGTTTTGTAATATTGAGACCTCTCCTATCAAACCAGATTAATTATGATTTTGATTGCACTTCTCAGAGTGATTTTTTTGGTGGTATCAAAATGTATAAAAGGTGATTACAAAATTAAATATTCCTTCATGACAGTCCTGTGGTGGCTGTTAAATCCCTGCACGGTGGTGTGATAAAACATCTTCTTCCTGCCTGGGTCGGTATCAAAAAATCTTTGTCCTTTTTCCTGCACTTTATACTGTGGCAAACTCCTGTTGAATTTGCTGCTTGTACAGAGATTTTCTAGGTTTTGGGTTCTAATTGAATGAGGGAGTTTTAGGCAATTTTCTGGAGTTAAAGGAGTTGGAGTGACCATCTGTGGCGCTGAAAGTCATTAACTTTCCATGGCCATATCCACCCATTGTCTTCCTTTCAGGTTATCCATAAGGATTCCAGTTGGCAAACCAAATGGGATGATGAGTTGGGTTTTTGTGTCATGGGAACACCTGGCCATTAAGAAGAAAACTGAGGCTTCCCACTTTTTCTTTTCAAGTGGGTCAGTGTGGGACGGTCAGTTGGGAGCAACATTTGGTCAGAGGCAATCTAGTCCAGGCTGCTGTGAATCCATGACCCCAAACTGAAATATGGTGTTTCCTGATCAACCTGCTTCTTCAGGGAAGAAGTTTAGACCACACCATAATTTTGGGATGTGAAGCAGCACTTTAATTATGCTTGGCTATAATTCAATGGTCTTTTTTAACAGAATTCTCACCTACAAATTATCTCGGGTTTTTTTAAATGAGTGCTTCTATCTGGTGTGGAATTAGGGTGTTATCAAGCAGAGAGATCCTCCATCTTGATTTATTAATTGACTTAACAAACGGCAAATTGAAAGTGGAAGATAATTTTATTTTTTATAAGTTTTGTCACACTTCCTATTAAAAAGCTATTTGCTTTTCTTCTTAAGAGTCAGACAAATACTTTGCATTCAGTGCCTGTGTAGCTGATCTTTTCTTCCCTCAGGAGCTAGTGTGTCACTTGTGAATTTCTGCTTCATTAGCAAATTCTTCTTCTCGATTAATCCTTGTGTGTGTTTTACATGATTGCTCTGATCTTTACTTTTGTCCCAAAATGTTGTTTAGTCTCCTGTGTTTATCAGAGCTGTTATTCTACCATGGTGACATCTTCATTTCAGGAATAGGATTTCCTGATCTTTCTGGGGTATAATTTCCAAAGAGGGCTTGGAATAAGTGAGATACAATTGTCACTTTCTCTCTACAGCACCTACTTGGTGACAAGTTCTCTATGGAAGTGGTAAAAAGCCTTTCTTCCTACCCAAAGGATTTTTCGTTCTTTTTTAAAAAGTAATTCACCAAGGGGAATCAAAAAACTGTATGGAAAGCATGGAGATGAAGTATTCTGTAGCAGTTATTTCCTTTGAAGGACCAGTTTGGATGCACACACATCTTGGCAACGGAGGGATTTTTCTTATAGGAATATATCATTATTATTCAACAACTTCTGTGAATATTGTGGAAATTAATGATAGTTGAAGTAAGAAACCAAGTAATTGCTTTATAGAACAACAGGAAAGCAAAAGGAGAAGGAAAAATATATCCTAATTTGAAAAATGTATCCTTATTTTATCAAGTTGACTTTGTATCTACCTGTCTTTAGGGTGTTTGAATCAATTAATGAATTTATACTCTGGGACTTTCAGAAAGGTACACTTTTGTTTAAGGCTTCTGGTGAAGATGTGATTCTGTATACTAAGGCTCAGAGAGGAACCAAGATACTATAGTTCATTATTAGCACATCCTGCACCCAGAAAAGAAAACACTGACTGGGTTTTTTAAAATTGCATTTGGTCTGATTTTTTAGGTCTCTCATAATAGACTACCTCTCTTTTGTGTTAAAATATTGCAAAGGTGATGCTTTTTTGAATGATCCACCTCTCTAAATCGCTGCTGTAATTTTGTAGCAAGTGCTCTGAAATATTTTCTGGCTAAGATTAGAAAAAATCAGACCTAGAAATTCAGAATAAATGAAGACACAATTTCATTCATCTCTTTTTGGTGTTGGAAGCAAACACTAGTGTCCAATTATTGAATTATCATTATTATTAAACAATGTTTAATACTGTCCTCCTTTTTTCCAGCTGTAACTTGCAGTAATTGGTCTCTGAACTGATTTGCTGTGGTGCACAGAATTTGACCCTTAATGCCAGCATTAGATGGACTGTGACAGGCTTGTGAATTTTCAAGGTCTTCAGCCCTCTGTTGTTACAAGGTATCTAGTTCTTTCCACCTTTGCATCTTTTGTTTGTTTGTTTGTTTGTTTTTCCTTTTCTTTTTTCTTTTTTCTTTTTTCTTTTTTCTTTTTTCTTTTTTCTTTTTTCTTTTTTCTTTTTTGTTTTTTTCCTTTTCTTTTTTTGTTTGATTCATGCCTGATGTCATTTGGCATATAGCTTTGCATTTCCTTCTCTTCTCTAGAATCTGTGGCCACATAAGTTATCAGCTATAAAAAGGCCAGAGCAGGAAAGCTTGTCCTTGACATACCCCATGGAATTAAAAAACAAAAAGCAAACCATTTCCTATGACTCTGTCCTATTGGTAATTGCTGTTGGAGCTTGCCAGGAGGAACAGGGCCTGTCTTCAGGTCAGGATGGTAAACCTTGGTGTCCTTCCACACTAAAGAAGGCTCAGTTTTTGTTTCCTGCAGAGTCTGAGAGCCAAACTTGGGAGCAGGGGAATGGCAGAAGGGTGGCAGGGTCTGTGTCCAAAATGGAGGACTGCAGCAACCAAGAGGGAGCGGCAGGATGAGGAGCAGCCCTACGGTGTTCGTGAGAGGCTCTGTAGTTTCTGGTCTTATTTCACAAATTTGAGACTTGCAGCTTAAAACTCCAGGTCTGGACTAGTTGACTGATACTATGTTGCTGTGACGAAGTGACAGAGTCACTCTCAGAGGATCAGGAATAACTTAAATACAACAATTTATAAATAGTTTATGTTTATTGTTGGATAGTGTGAATCATTCTTTAGAAACACTCCTTCTCTTGTAGAATCATAGGATTGTTTAGATTGGAAAAGACCTCCAAGATCACCAAGTCCAATCTTTCCCCCACCATGTTCACCACTAAACCATGTCTCCAGGTGCCACATTTTCATGGCTTTTAAATACCTCCAAGAATGGTTAGTCCATCAGTGGCCTGGACAGCCTGTTCCAGTGCTTGACAACCTTTTTGGTAAAGAAATTTTTCCTAACATCCAATCTAAACCTCCCCTGGTGCAACTTGAGATCATTTCCTCTTGTCTTACCAGTTGCTAAATTGAGAGAAGAGATCTTCACTGTCTATAGAGGATCCTATCCTGGCAGGTCTGAGCTTTTGGGATAACGTGTACAGCAGTTAAAGCTTGGGTAGACATATTTCAGTCACCCCCTTTTTCCAAGCTATGGTGAATTTTTCTATACTGTAGATTTGTAATATACATCAAACCAAAAGAGATCATTGCTGTGGTTTTTACTACAGGAAGTTAAGAATCACTAACATTGTAACTAATAAAATATTGCTTATTATGTATCAGTACTTTAAGAATTCTCAGCTAATATTATAGATGCTTTTGATTTGAAGAAAAGTCTCATTAAAACTTCCTTTGGACCAAAGCACATCAGCTGGTGTTTGGTTGGATATCACAAACACAAGCAGGACAAAACTTGTGAATTAGACCTTCAGAAAATATGAGGCTGATTTGGACATAGAAAGAATGTATTGTGAATCAGACAGTTTTTTTGGGTTTGAATATTTTCCAGGTTCAGAAACTTGTGAGGGGTAGTTATTATTGGACAAAAGGCTACCACCAGGAACTCTCAGAAAACACCAATAACCTCCAACAAAGCTGTGAGAATTGGTGCCAGTTACAGCTCTGAGTGACTTCTGCAGAAGCAGGGTCCCTCCAGGGGGGACACTTGGCTGACCAGGCTTACAGGAGTGGCTGCATGGAAAAGGGTCACAAAATCATGCTGGAATTCCCAGGTCTGCAAACTCTGTCCAGCCTGAGAGACAGGAAGAGTGATTGAATGTGAGTGATTCTGCTTTCACCTTAGAATGGTGACCTCAGAGACAAGAGGATTGTGCCATGTACACCAGCAAAGCACAGAACTAAGTTTACCTTACTGTTTGAATAATAAAATTAGTAAACTCCAGTGGATTAAAGCAAGAGGAATGGGGAGACATGACAGCCATCTTTTCTCCTGCCTGGTTTATACAAGAACTTCCTTCTGTGCTTCCCTGTTTTCTCAAGGGTCTTTATTTCAGTCTTCTTTAATCACTGCTAGTGAGGAAATTGCTTCCACTACCTGCACTGCCTTTACACTCAGGATACGGAGTATCCAGGCTAATGTTCCATGGTTGGTTATCCCTGTGGCTTTAAGGGAGAGTTTGAGTTTGCTGGCTTACATTTCTTCCCTCTGCAGGTAATGACTGGAAAGAACACAATGAAGGCCTTTATCTTCAACTGAGAATTAAAAAGTATTTCCAAATGTATCAAATATGTTCTCTCCTACAGCAAAGTTACTAAACTGGTACCCAGTCATGTTGGCAGGTTTTTTTCCTGTGTTTCAAACACAACTTAGAAATACTGGTTCACTTCAAATGGGTTGTTCAACACTCAACAAATGGGGATGATTTTCAAACAGATTATTCAGTAGCCCTTGAGGGAAATGAAGGTCACTTTAGGTCACAGTCACACTGATGATTCTGTGGTTTGTAGCCTGCTTTCAGCCTCCAGAACTTTATGTCAAATTGAGGTGCCTTTGTTATTTCTCTGCACAGATTTTTTTTTTTCCTTATCACCAAACTTTTTTTCAATACTGCTTTTCGTTCAAAGAGCTCCAGTTTTCTCTGTTCCAGTTTATGAATGAGCAGAAAGATCTGAGAGGTTTGGATTGAGTGTGTTGGCTCTGAGTTTAAACACGAGCTTAACCTTTAGCAAGGCACAAGTGTCAATGGTGAGACTTAATCCTTAACCTTTAATCAGTAGAGTTACTCCTGTGCCTGTGTTTAAGAGGGGCTCAGATGAATCTGAACACTGAGCTTGAGATCTTACATATTTCAGAAGAAACAAGAATTTCCTGGCTGAGGTACGGCAAATTCTATCTGGAAACTTGTGATGTTCCTTTTTAATTACCCATACAGTTTTAGATTTTTAATATGTTACACATTTTTTTTTAATATTGCTGGTGGTGTTTTACTGGTGGGAAGCCCAAGGCTGAGTTCCTAAAGAAATGAAATTCCTCTTCCATTGCCTGTTGTTGTTCATTTAGGCTCTGTTATCTGTGGGTGTTTTGGTGCTAGAAGTATGGCATCATTGTGGGTCTACAGTGGCTCCCCTGTGCTGGATCAACTCTTCTCTTTTTTCTTTTTTTCTTTTACAATGGGTGAGATGTGTTTAATTTATTGTAGGAAACTCTTAAATATGCAAGATCCTTTTTAGAAGCTTCTACAATAGCCGTGAAGCACTTATTTAATCCCATTGAATGCGGGGTAGATTTACTAGCTGGGCTAGACATGATTTTTGTTCAGGAGTCATCTTGGAGTACATCGAAGTTTAAAGATCTTTGCAGAAAATCCCAGGAGCAACAAAAGGAATAAGTTTTAAAAGGAACTTTGTCAACGAGTTTCAGATGTTAAACAGATAGAAAAACCATGGTGGTTTGACTGAGACGAGTGTTGGGTTTGCAGAATCATTACTGATCCAGTGAGACATGCTAATGAGGCACTTTAAATGCAAGTTTGATAGAAAAAGGGGCAATTTCATACCAAAGTGCAGCAAGGTTACCAAATCAAAGAAGGAACACTTCAGTTCCGCAAAAGGGGACAATGCTCCACTGTCAGATCCTTTTTCTTTTTACTTTAAACATGTTTTAACTACACTATTTACAAAATTGTACAATGTGGCTTGCCCATTGATTAAGAATTTATGACCAGAAACAAACCTGTTAGGGGAAAAAAGAAAAACTGAGTGTGATCCATACTGTAGCAGAAAGTTTGAATGAACTTAACCTGACCACCGTGGGGGGTGCACAATATGGTTTTCAAGCCCAGGGACCTGGGACCTGAGTTCAAATAGAATTTTGTCTTTCAATAACAATTTAAAAAACAAGGGAGAGTGCTTGGAGACATCTGTGGCCTCTCAACCCGCATTAATATAGATGTCTCAGTTTTGTCTTGAAAAGCCTCCTTCAGAATCATGCCTTGTCAACCCATCCACTGTGTCAAATTCTCCAAATTGCATCATGCCTGAAGTTCACAAACATCTTGTTTTACTTCCAGTCATTAAAGCTGTTTTGGTAAAAATAAAGACCAACAACATCAGTATGCTTGGTCTTGCTGCCACGAAAAATTGTCACACAAATCTGTCACTTCCATGAAGGAGAATTCAGGCTCCTCTAGAAGATTTATGGAGCAGCTTTTGTGTGTGATTGCTGCACACAAACACAATGAAATGGCCTAATTTTTGCCATGCTGTTTGTTAAAAGAATAGACAAAATTCAGTTGCAGCAAAGAGCAGACTTCCTCCTCCTCATCTGGTTCGGTAGAATTGCCCTGATAAACTATAAAACATGTTACTCTGCCTTGGCAAAACAGAGCCCTAGCTCTAACAGTTAAATTTCACTTATGAGCCATTTTTAAATTTTTGTTTTCAAAACTGGAACCCACCTGTGGCAATATATTTATCATTTCACATCTTGTGGAAGGTTGCTCAGCTGGGTTCTGAATTTAGCCTCCCATTTGTATGGGTTCCCACAGGCACTCCTAGTCAGAGTCAGAAACCACAGAACCAGCATAAAAGCAAAAAGGTCACTGAAACAGAGAACCCCAACAGTTCCTTTCTCAGACCTCAGAATGGAATTTATATGAGGTTTAAAAAATTGCTTTAACTATTCTCCGTGTTTCTCTGGGTTTTTTTTTGCTAATCTATAAATTTGTATCTTGGTCTGAAAAGGACTATCCCAATGTGAAAGTTCTTTTTTTGCACTTCAGAATGAAAAATGTGTTGTATCTCATTGAGGAGTCTTATATTGCAAGACCTTTCTGCAAGACTTTGGTACAGCACTAATATAAGCCAGGAAGGTGTTACTTGACCGCTGCATTGAAAAAGATCCACAATAAAGATTATTAGATTCTGTGTAAGCTGTCAAAGATCAACTATAGATCTACAAACTCCTACAATGTGGCAAAGCTAGCTCTTGTTTTGATCCTGCATAGCCAATTTAAGTTGGATTTTCAAGCTGTGCTTATATTTGGGATTAGTAATATCTCCCCTTAATAGGAATTTTAAGATTGCATTTAGATGTATACAGATTTTATTCAGTAATAGTTCATCACTGGTAGTTTTCCGCTATTTAAATACAGCACAGGAGATATATATATAGATATATAGATATATATATATATGTGACTAAAACATAAATTGTCAGGTTTTATATATGTTTTATTCTTTTACCATGGAAAATGCAAAAGTCTAGGTAATAATAGTAATAAAAGTTGAAACCTAGGTGGCAGTAATACCCAGCTGTACAGCTGCCCTGTAAGCAATGATGGGATGACTCAGTTTTCTCAGGAATTCTGAGGGTACTGCAGTCCCATACTGAATGGCTCAGCTATTAAGAGACAGGAGAAATACAGGACCAAGTGTTCAAATGAGTTCATTTACTTAAAATCACAGAGTTAGTTATGGTCTAAAATGGAATAACAAGAAGAACTGAAGTGAATTTGTAGGAGAACTAATTAACACAACCAAGCTTGTTTAAATATATATGTTAAAAGCAATTTCCTTCCTGCTTGCAGTGAGTGACAGAAGAGGAGGAGCTGTGATTAATTCTGAAACTCTTGTTTCTCATGGTTGAGAAACAGGGGACAGCAAATATTCTAAAGTCCATGAGCAGATTGCATGGGCATTCCACTCACATCAGATTAAGCCAGAAGTAAAATGACTAAGATCAGTGGGATCACGCTGTTGAAGGACCGTATTGGCTGTGGTTTCAGGAGTTTTTGCTGAACATCCTCATTTATCTTGGAGGTATGGGCTAAGGCTGCAGCCCTGGAGGAATTAGACAGCAGTGAGATTTATTGGCTGACTTAATTATTTAAATGCAGCATGCTTGCCTTCGATTCGCGCAATTTAATTGCATGTGCAGAGAAAAATGTGATGCCCTTTTCTGGTTAGCTGAGCTGCCTGTGTGGCAGGTCTGTGCAGGAGGGTTTGGGGAGTGCTGCCTTAGGGATGTTCTTCTCTGCCTGACATCGCTGGAAACACCTGATATTAGCTTTATTTCTATAAACTGTTTTTTTTTAAAAATGGGTCATCCAGATATTCTCAGAGCTGTCTGAAGTGCCACGTTGGCAGACATTGTAGAGATTTGTTCTGTATTTGATTTCAATATAGGCAGCTCTGACTCTGACCAAGACCTTCTGATGTCTGCTCCTTTTCCAAAGAAATGGTTTTGTACTTTGTATAATCTTGATGTACTGTGTTAAACTCAGGACAAGTCAGTACTGTTCCTGCCTCTAATATAATCATGCTTCCTCTCGTTCTCCAAAGAGAAATATTAAATATTTAATGACTCCTTCTGTGCCACGTGAATCCATCTTAGCTGTAAGGTTACTGGCAGGTACTAGTAGTCACTGACTGACATACTAACTAATAGATAACTATTAATAGTGATGTTTTTCCTTAAAATGAATAGCTTATTCAACTTTCTTAACAACTCTTGTTTTCCCCAACCTGTGTTTTCATTCTTCCTGACCCAGTCTTCCTTTGCACAACAGTGAGGCCTATCAGCCCAATTTTTCTAGTGCTTTATGAAAGGTGTGATAAGATTATTTTGTCTGGTGGGTTTTTGGTTGGTTGGTTGGTTGGGTTTTTTTGTGTTTTCTTTTTTTTTTTTTTGGTTTTTTTGGGTTTTTTTTTTTTTTTTTTTTGTTTTTTGGCGTATGTTCAGGTGTTCATTGTATTAGGAAATAAATGCTGAGCCAAACTGACTCCAATCTCTGCCAAACCAGATCTCCAGCAGGGATGGGAGGAGTTTTGACCTACTCCTAAGGACCTGGGGAATATGATTAGGGGTAAATTAGTCATTTTGGGGGTTGTCTAAGTAAGCACAACTGGGGCCCAGCACAAATTTGTGCTTGTCTGGGGTACAGGCTCTCTTTAGTGATTATCCACAACCTTTCAGGTATGAAGCCAACTATACACACTTCCCCTCTGCAAGCTGGGAGCTTGCTCCTAAGTACCAAAGCCATCCCTGTGAACTTTTGTTTATATCTAGTTTGTAGGGTTAGAGTGCTCTTGACAATGGGCTTGTCCTTGCTCTCCTACAGGAAAAACTTTTCCATGCTCCTGGAAACAAAGAATCAAAACTAAGGCACACATTTGTGGACTTCTGCCCCAGCAAGATTGCTGTGTTGCTTTGGTGAACAGAGCTAAGGGCCTGTTGGATATGATCCAGTGTTTTAAACTTAAAAAAAAAAAATTCTATAGCTCTATATTGTCAAGAGTTCCTGTAGCTTCTAAGAATGCAATTCAAAACAAACAAACCAAGCCATGATAGATAGAGTTATCAGCAATTCAGAAGAGATCTCAGCAATTACTTTTATAAGATCAGAGATCTGCTGAGGATAATTCACATGTATTGCCTTAAGCACACTTTACAGTCACATCATAAATAGAAGGATATCTGTGATGGCTTTCATGTCTCTGACTCTGTTTTTCCTTTTACTTGGGTGTTAACCAGATGACACTTCTGCCCGTTCATTTATTCCCACAGCCTCTCTAATGCCAAAGCTCCTGGTGATGGAAACTTTGTCAAAGAAAAGAAAAAAAAAGTAAATATAAAATTGGATGTATTCACAGGATTGTGTTCCCTTCCACACCCCATGCAATTATACCTTGCAGAAGGTGATGCTACATTTTCCTGCAGAATGTTGTATAACAAAAGGCCATCAAAGAGAATTCTTTATTCTTCATGGAAAAGGCAGCCAGATCTTCCATGTTTAGAGGAAACTAGAAGTAAATCATTAACATTAAAAATTTGGAAGTCAAAATACTACTTGGATCTATATATGCTGAGGGACAAGAATCCAAGTAGGCAGGAAGGAAGATATTTTTCTACGCACTGTTTTCCCAGTCACCCTGCATAAATCAGTAAAGAAAGGTGTCTCTGTTTCAGTAAGCTGCACATGTCTGAAGAAAATTAATATGCCTGCCTTAAAACACAACATATATCTTCACTTTTTGAACCTTCCAATGAGTCCAGAAAAATAATTTCCATGTCTGGAAGTCAAAGACAGTTTTGCCTTTTATCTTGGTGGCATCAGGACTGAGCCTCAGCATTACATTTCCATGGAAGTCACTTATGCATTACATCAAAAAGAGGAATGGAAGTTTTCCAGCAAAACAAAAATTCATTCCTAAACTAGTCTTTTTTTGGCCTTGCCTCTGTAAACATGTACAACCATTTTTGTGTGCACACAAATCTTCAGGATAATAAGCCTGTAAAAGCATTTTTTTTTTTTACATATGACATAATGCTAAAGTAATAAACCAGTCAATGTTATGAACAGAATATAGTAATTGTGATGAAAGCATTAAATATTCCAGGCAGAATTCTATTTACAGAAACATTAAAGGCTGAACAGCCTGTGGGACACATTCTTTCTGTGGTCACTAAACAACTGCTGTCACTGATCTTTTTTTTTTCAAGTGCTAGACACAGGTACAGCAATTGTAGAGATCTAAAGTTATTCAGACCTAAATGAGCCCTGTGTAACCTATTTTCCTTTTGAATGGATTTGCCTGTACCTGCCTAAAGTACCTTTACAGCACTATAATGGAGGTATAAGCACACTGTGCTAAGATGCACTGGTTTGTGTCCATCCCTTTACTAGCATTCTTTCGTAAATAAACGCTGCAATCTGATCCTGAAAACCTTCCTCACTCCTGCTGGAATCTGGATTTTCAGGCTGGACGATTACCTTTATAAACATCAAGGAAGACTTTCCTACTCAATTCATGTAGGAAATGCCTTTTGTACTTTTCTTCTTTTTATTTATTTATTTATTTATTTACATTCAGAACACAATAGTGTTCTTAGATAATGGTGTCATTTAGCTTGTAGACCAGTTATGAGTGTTTAGAAAGTGTTAAAGACAACCTAAATCTTCTCTTCTCTTCTCTTCTCTTCTCTTCTCTTCTCTTCTCTTCTCTTCTCTTCTCTTCTCTTCTCTTCTCTTCTCTTCTCTTCTCTTCTCTTCTCTTCTCTTCTCTTCTCTTCTCTTCTCTTCTCTTCTCTTCTCTTCTCTTCTCTTCTCTTCTCTTCTCTTCTCTTCTCTTCTCTTCTCTTCTCTTCTCTTCTCTTCTCTTCTCTTCTCTTCTCTTCTCTTCTCTTCTCTTCTCTTCTCTTCTCTTCTCTTCTCTTCTCTTCTCTTCTCTTCTCTTCTCTTCTCTTCTCTTCTCTTCTCTTCTCTTCTCTTCTCTTCTCTTCTCTTCTCTTCTCTTCTCTTCTCTTCTCTTCTCTTCTCTTCTCTTCTCTTCTCTNAAGTACTTAACGTCTCAATGCCAGGTTCCCGGAACCCAGGATATCCATTCACCGAGGTATATCACTTCCCAGAAATGGTTTTTGTCCAGCCCAGCGCAGAGAAAAGCAACTACATGAATATGCGGAGCTACGAAAAGAAAGAAGGACTTCTGCCCCAAGCTGAAAAAACAGTATAAAACCAGACTGACTGAGATGGCATTCGTGAACACAGGGAGTCCGAGGCGATAGAGCTTGGATCAGTGCGTGTTCACCTGACGCCGATCCCGGGCTCGGCGTTGTTCTCTTTGATTTGTGGCTAAAAAAGACCGCATTTAGGTCGCGTAATAAAATTGCTTATTTTGATCATTCCTAATTCAGCCTGATCTATTTATTATCTATAACACTTCCCTTCCCTTCCTTTCTCTTCCCTTCCCTTCTTTTCTCTTCTCTTCCTTTCTCCTCCTTCTTCCGCTAGGAAGAAATTCCTTTCTCCCCCATAATCCAGTAACATTCAGACCACCACCTTTACATGGTGTGACATGGCTCACTGAAACCCATTCAATCAGTGTCACATATCAAACCAGTCTGCTCTGTCAGTATCTTTTTAGAGGTGGATACCCAGGAAAAGGACTCTCCCTTTGGAATGTAATGCCTTTTCCCAGCAGTCCCTCTTCCATATCTGCAACCACCCAACCCTGTCCTGACCTGTCCTTTCCTTTCCTGTCCTGTCCTGTCCAGTGACTGCTGCCTCCTCACCACCACAAACTGCCTCTAACTTTTATTTCCAGGCACTTCTGCTGCTTTGAGGCCTGGAACAGCAGGTCCCTGCCAGAGCTAACATGGAAGCAAGTGCCTCTCCTGCTCACACAGCTCTCACCACTGTTCCTATAGGTGGAAAGGCAGCCTTGTATGGATTTACCATCACCTCATTGCTTCAGAGTGTGAGGTGGGTGGGGGCGAAAGTGGACAAGGAGCAAAGTTCTTGCAGTGGCTCCTTTCTGCCCTGTGCTTCCCCTTTGGTGTCAATTTTCAAATGGAAAATTTTTCACGTGTCAGCGCAAAGGAGAGATACTGTAGGCCTGCAGAACATTGCTCCTGAAAGCTGTAGTGAAATAAATGTATGTAATGAGGTTATAAAAATGGGGTTTGTATAAACTGCCCTCATCTAGCAAACACTTCGCTTCCTTTAATTGTGCAGGCTTTTGTTTGAACTTACCAAATATGTGATTGTTCTCCTTCTCCATCAGGGAGATAAGGAATCCACCCTCCGGGTATGCGGAATGATGTTGTTGTAATCACCCTTCAAAGGGAGTTACACAGTAAACAAATGTTGTTAGCCTGTTGCCTCTGCACTTCTTTCAGTGAGCAGCAGAACTTTCAGAAAAATGCTAGGATTGAGAGGGGAGAAGAAATTTAGCTTAAGAACAAGTAGGCAATTTTCCTTTCTTCAACCCCAGAAAGATCACAATTTAGAAGTCTATGTAAGAACACCTCAAAAATACTTCTAGATAATCTTTTTCCTAAGCAGAAAGTGCTTTGCCTCAGAATAGGTTGTCTCTTTGATGTTTGTCAGTGTTGCTATGAGCCACATAAACTGGGAAAGAAAATTATGCCTTAAGGAAAAGCACTTGGACCAGATAATGCTGTGTAACAGCTATAGTGTTTCAGTGCACGAGGCACATAAGAATTTTACCGCTGCAGTTGCTCCTGCAAGAATCACCTGGCCTCGCTGGATTTGATATACTGGCCAAGTTTTGAATGGCAGACTGCAATTTATAGCTGTATGTTTTAGTGGGGTTTTTTTTCTGCAAAGATAAAATTCCTAAATGTGATGGGATCATCACTACAGAACCAAATTTCCAGCCCAGTTGAACAGCAGTAGCCTGCGAGTTTTCCCAGCCTGCAAGTGTTTCCCCTTTGCCACAAGGAATCCATCTCTCAGTGGCACAGCTACCTCTCTCCACCCAAAACTTTCTGCAGTGGGGATTCCTAACAAAGCCACCGAGTGTTAACGGAGGTGTGGTCACTTCCTGGACACAGAAAGTGAAACAGGGCAGGGCTGGACTGGTGCTTTATGGTGCTGAGGGTTTTACTCCTTCAGAGGGCTGACGCAGAGTGTTCCTAGGCGAGGTCCAGGATGATGTTCAGGCTCCTAATGTACCCATGTCCTGTCACATGACTACACATAACTACTGTGGAAAGAGTCATTCATAATTCTTCCCCCAGATTTATTTGAGCTCTTTCTCACAACAGCAGCTAAAAAAGTGTTGTATATTAAACTGGGGAGAGGCAAACATTCAGTACTATTGTCAGTTCTTAATTTCAGTTAGAAAAGTGCTTCTTTAATTGCTAATTGCTATTTATGGTGATGTATTCATGGATTGCCATTCTGAATGTGCTTAATCTTAGCATGTTAAAGCCACCATTTTGCAGACTGATTGTACTGCACTTTAATTTTATTATTTATGCTCTACTCTTGGTTACAAATCTTACCTATGACCAAAACCTGTCAGCTAATACTAAAGGTCTCCTATTCTGTGTGACTGCCATTGCCCTGACATCCATTAAAAAACCTAAATCCAAGCTGATTTTTCTTGCCTTGAAAATGAAGGCTCACTTGTCAGAATTGTCTATTATCTCAGCATTTTTGCAGAATGTGCATAGATTCCTGTCCCTCAGCATAGTGCATCCTTTGTTTGATTTGCATTCAGCTTTTCAATGTAGGTGATGTTTTTCTTTTCTGTCCTAAGAAAGGTAGTTTGATTTTTCATCACTTCTTTTCCAGAGAATAAAATGTTCATCTTTAAAAAGTTCTCCTTGAATAATCTTTTCCTTGATAATCTGTAGCATATTAACTGTAATTTGTTGGAAGTTTTGCAATTTTTGATAGATCACTGGAGATCATCTGAACTCTGAAAGTCCATAAAAATTCCATTATTAATTTTTTTCCCCCACTGGTACTTCTAGACACAGAATGCCTTCAAGTAGCTCCATTTTCCACTGAAGTTTACTTGCATGAAGGAGCATCTGTGCAAATACCCATTCTCACAGAAATTCCCTAGCACAACTGTAACCTCACTTGTTGCATTTAAAATTTTCCTGAGAATCCCTTTATTTTCTTGCTCTCATTTTCTTCAAATAGTTCATGTCTGTATTTGCAAAATTAATTTGCATAGGTGTTTTATTCAGCATGGGTTGTCACATTTTCCTTGTATCAAAATTCTTCAATTTTCTTCATTAGAGCAAGAGGATTTTTTTCACAGCTTGATTTTCACATACCTTTTTTTATGGTTAGGTTTGCTGTGTCTTGCTTGCCTGACTACTGGCTGATACTGAAAAAAAAAAAAACAAAAAAAAACCAACCCAAAAAAAACCTCGGGAGTACAGGATGAATAAAATACAAAGTATGTGGGAAAAACCAGCTGGAATGAAAATCAAATTGGCCAGTCATTCTTAAGAAATAATCAGTAGAAAGAATACAAATAGTAGAAAGAATACAAGTAAACTTTGCACAGGGACATGGTTCAGTTCCAGGAATTTGGCACGCAAATATTTCTATCGCTGTTATATGCTAGTGCCCATTTTCTTCTGCTGTTCCCTGAGTGAGGCATGCCTGAGGAACAATCCATGCTCAGAGAAGATTCTGGATGTTTCCATGCATGTAAGAAAGGAGAAAATTACAGATGTACACATTTTACAAAATCATGCCCAGGAATAATTATCTGTGGCAGATCAAAATTTCCAATCTGGTTGCAGTAATTGGCTAGACCTGCTGTAGCCATATTATCACCTGAATCAGTGATACAGAACTCTAGGGTGTTCTGGGAGTTCTCCCACCTTCACAGTCAGTAAATTGAAAGGATTAATTTCCCCTCTGAGAAATAGGGTTTGGTTCATATACGAATTAACAGTAACAAGGATGGACAGCAGATTGTTACATGCAGAAACCACAGTCAACAGAAGGTTCTATTTAATTTACTGACCTGAACCACAGGGATTCTTTCATTAACTTCTTTCTATTCACACAGGCACCATATCAGGATGGCTGAGGCATCCTGAGCTAAGAAAATTAACTTGTGGGGAAACAAAAAATGCAAATTAAGAGTTTCTAAATTTTAGCTGTTGAAAATGAGCTTCAGACCCGATGTTGTGATTTATGTCAATTAAAAGTAACCCCTCAATATCCGATGATATTCCACTTGGGCCACTTAAGGATTAAAACAGGGGTGAAAAACGTGCTAATGGTCTATGCCATGACATGGGACTATGGCTCTTATTGTGGGAGAAATAAGCAAAGAGTAATAATTTAGCAAGTTTCTCTGTCCTTCATCTCTTACTTGAATTTAGAAGAAACAAAGTTTCTAATGCAATGATTTCTGTCCTTCCTTTCACAGTGCTAGCTTGGAGCTGCCTCTTGCCACTCAACTTTATTACTCTCTTGGACTTTAAATTGGTTTCTTGTGAGTGAACCAAAGATTGCACTGACCTAAATGTCATTTGAATTAATGTATTCTTGTTCCAGTCTTTATTTTTTCTCTTGGAGCCACTTCGACCTTAAATTACCTTGTATTTCAAGGCTAGAAGACAACGTCACAGTCATGCAAAGAATTAAAAGTATGGGACGCTCCAAGTTTGCTTTCAGTATTTTGAGAGAAGCAAGTTTGAGCACAGTTATCCCTGAGAATAAAATAACTCCAGTGAAAATAATTGCTGTTATTATTCCATGAACCCACTTGCTTGGTGATGCATCCTTCAGAAAAAGAGAAGGGGAGGGATGAACAAAGAACAGCGAGTAAATCAGAGCCGGAAAACAGGCTCCCCACAGAACACTTGGGCTGTCAGCTGCTCCTGAGTGATGTATTGCACCACCTCGGGGCTGGGAGAATCATGGCTCTCCTGGACTGACTGGGAACTGCCAATAAGACAAGCAAAATATTGGTGTTCTCTATTCAGAAATATTCCCCAGAGAGAATAAGCACCATTATTAAAGCTCACTTTCTCTGAGAATAACCAAGCTGTTCCATTCTGCTGGTCACATGGTTGTGGCAATTCTCCTGGAAAACAAAGGCTAGAGGCACTACTCTAGCATAAGCAGAGCATTTCTAAGAAGTGGACTCTGATATTTTGTGGGGTCCATTTAATCCTAATAGTTTTCCATTTGCTCTCTGCTTTTTCAAGGTGCGTTACTATTTCTTGCCTTATTCTTGTAGCAGAGCACTGTGGAGGGTTTTAAACATGATGGGGAAATATTTGTCTGTGTATGAACTAGTTCTCAGTCATTCTTGGATATCCCAGTGATTGGAAAATTAGGGAAACTGGAAGCAGGAAAGAGTGTATAACATGGGATGGCCATGGTGGGGGTTAAATGAATATAATCAATTGCTATGATAGAGAAGATCAGAGAGCTCTGAACAGGCAATGAGCAATACTCAGATAAGTTAGAGAAAAAGCCAGCAGAAAGTAAGGCCAGACTTCTCAAGAGTGGCCAACTCCACCAGAACAAAAAAAAATCTTAATGTTTGGGATTTTGGCAGCAGCAAATAAAATCCTCTTGCATGATTTTCATGAACAGAAGCAGCAAGGTGTGAACATCAGAAGGACTAAACAAAGTGTGTGCATGGGGGGAAATTAGTTCCAGTGAGCTTCTATATTTAATTTCTGGTTACTTTATATTTCATAGTTGTCCAATATAATATGCAAAAGATAAAATGATCCATAAATCTCTATTTTAAATGCAGTCATCCTCCCTAAATTTAATCACATAATGTCATGGTTCCTGCTCATTAAACTTCCAAATAGCAGTGTGTGCAGCTTCAGGGATAGAGAAGTGTATTGTAATATCAAAGTAGGAACTGTTATTCCACAATTCTCTCATAGTTGTTTTTATTTTTTTCTATTTCCTTCCATAGACCAGAGGATATATCCTTTTTTTTGAAGAGATTTTTAACAACTGCTAATAATTTCTTATGGCCATTATTAAAGTAGAACATTAAATAAAAATTTTGAAGTGATGCCCACTTCTATCTTAATATTTTGCTTCTTAGATGTTGATATAAACTGGGAAATTGTTTGAAAAATTACCAAAAATCAATTCAATCATTTGCATGTGGTGATAGAAAATCATTTGCATAACTGTTTTGAACAGAAAACACTGCAGTGCTGATAATTCTGGGTGCATTAGAACTGGCTAGACCTATGCTGGTTTTAAATTTGCTGTGTGCCTGAGATCAGGGTCAGAAGGAAGTTGGAGGAAATTGCTCCTTTTAAAAGTCCTGCTTCTTTAGAAGCTGGGTGGTTCCAACAACTACCAGCCTCAGCTCTAAAGGAAAGTCTCTTATATAATCTGCAGCAAATTCTAAGCTTCATCTAAAAAGCTGTGGCTCATCAAACTCATGAGCACAGCATGCAGGGAAATAGGATGTTGAAATGCACATTACATCAGTGCTGCAGATACAGTACATTTGGTGCTGCTGATGCTTCAAATTGCTGACTTGTGATTTTTCTTTTCTGGACCAACCGAGTCAGCAAGTTCAGTGTATTCGGAGTGGCCTTATTTCCACAGCAATTCTGCTTTCAAGTGGTTGCAATGAAAACACATCACAACATTTCCTGCATTCCTTAGTGAAAGTCATTGTTTCTAATTTTAGTTTTTACTTTACGTACAGCTGCAACCCCTGGAAAAGGAGAAGTCATGTCTGACAAGCACTTGAGCCCAAAAGTTAACAAACACCAGGACCACACTTGCCTTCACTAAATACAATCTACAGAAGCAATTGCAGGGTCCTTTCCTATCAGTTCTTCTTGGATGTGGGGTTTTGAAGGGAGTCAGCCTCCTGCAACTTAGCAACATCTGGTCTTGCTTCATCTCCTTTCAAACTTGATCTTTGTTATCAAATGTTGCTTAAATCTGGAGAGGAGGGCTTGCAGCTCTCTGTTTGCTCCTCTGTTTGTAACATGAAGGATGAGGAGGAATGAGGTCAGGACATGACCAAAAAAAACGTCTGGGTCAGGTGCTGATGGCAGAGTTCCCATCTTCATGGAGCCACTTGCAGGTTCAGTCTGGTCATGTGTCCTTGCTCCATCTCCAGGTTTTTGGAGCCTAATCCAACCTTTCCTCTTGGACAGCAGGAGCTGGAAAAATGTTAAAGAATTGTGTATAATGTCAAAAGGGGTACAGCAGAAAAAAGAAGTTCTAGCTTATGGAAGTCCCTGCTGGTGCAGACCCAGAACATGGCAGCTTCATGGTAGGAAAAAGGATCACTCTGGACAAAAGATCACAGAGGAAAGTGGAGAAACAACTATTGTCTCAAGAGCAATGCAGTAGAGCAGACAAGTCTGCCAATCTGCAGAGCTAGAACATCACTGATCACTGAAGTATTTTTAGGCAGTTTTTTGTCTTTCTGTAAAGCACGTGTACAAAGTAAATATGCAAAAAAATGCTGTTTTACCAAAATAAGAAAGCACTAAAATTTGGTGGACACCAAACAGGTATTTGAGAGTATTCAGAAATAATTGCAACCTCAGAAATCACTAAGTTAGTAAGAGCAACACTAGATACCAATGTGAGGAGGAAAAGACTGTACATTCACTTGGCAAACGATGGGAATATATTTGTAAAGATGGTTTAAAAGCTTCTGGCATAGAGCAGAGCATAGGCTCAGAGCAAATATATTCCATACATCACTGGAGCCTAACTCACAGGTTGGCAAGCATCCTGCAGACTTGAGCTGGAGTTTAAAGTTTGGGGTTTTTTTGCCTGGATATTACCTGTTTTCATACAGTTGTCTCCCTACTTTTGAGCATTTCCTGGTTTGTGTGATCTCAGCCTGTCTTCTCTCTTCCTGTGGGCTACAAGCAGAACCCTCTGTTTTAAAATTTTTAGGGCAAGCCACAGAGCTCTTCCTGTTCAGCAAACAGGTTTAGAGGCTGAGAGCCGGGTGAGTGAAGGATATTCAGAGTCAGGAAATAGTCTTCAGATTTTATTTCTTTGTATGAAATGAGTCTGAATTCTCAATCTATTTGAAATCTGCCAATCATCTGGAATATTTAAGACATAAAATTCTCAGCATAACCACGGTGGCTATCACTAGAAAAAAAAATTAGATAACACATGATATGTTGCATGTAATTAGTGGAAATTAAAGGCCAGCTGCAGTAATTTATGTCTTTGCTTTTGTGGTGTTATGTTGCAGGTTCTGGCTGCTGTCTGTCACCAAGCAGTGGCCCAGGGGTGCGACAAAGAGACAGAGGGTGAGAGGTACCTGGGGAAGAAAGGATGAGGGCAGTTTGTGTACCCAAAATGGTTTTCTGCCCATGTTTGGATCAAGCCACTTGTCATTCCCGGAGTGAGAAAACAAAGTTCCCCAAGAGGGACAGCAGGGACTGTGGGTGACTTGCCTTGCTCCAGTTCTCCCGGCTCCCAGGAGGTTCAAGAAGGGACAGCAGTGACGTTCACTTTTTCTCATCGTTTACCACCTTCTGTGTTTTCTCTGCAAAGTATTAGCTAAGATTTGGGTCAGGAACGTGGGAAAAGAGCTGTGGACAGAATTCCTTTAGCGGGAGCTAGATGGCGCCGTGGAATAATGCTCCAGCCTTCTACCTGGGTGTTCTGGGGCAAACCCGGCGCGGTCAGATAATCGCTTGGCAATCAATAAAAATATAAATCCAGACCGACTGCAGTATCTGAGCTCCCAGCCTCTGCTGGACATCAGCAGGTCTCGTAGCTGGAACTGCACTGCTACAAATGGGGTCAGAATCCTGAGGGGACACCGGGACCTGCCCCAATATGAGCCAAATGCTCTCTCCAATGGTGGGCTCTAAAAAGGCAGATGACTGAGACAGCAATAATCTTGTACTTGCATTAATATATCCAGGTGGAGAGAAGCACAGTTGCTGGTGCAGCCAATGAAAGTTGTCCTTTTTTATTTTTATTTTTTAAATTTTTTTTGAGATATTGTATATTAAATAAAGCAAAAGCAAGAATCCTACAACCCATACATAACTCCTCTGGCAACACCGAGACATATTTCCAGTTTTTTGGGCTATTTCTCTGGTGATGTTAAAGGATACTTGCCTGGAATCGCCCAAACTTTCCACTGAACTACTTTTTTAAAAGAAAAAAAAAAAAAGAAGGAAAAAAAGAAAGCACACAATAGAATAAACTGGAAGGCACATCTCTGTGCACAAATGTCAGCACACTGCCGGGTATGGCATTTGTACTAAGACAAAGTCTTGCTCTTTCTTTTTGTGAGGGAAGAAAAGAGTCTTACTTAAAAACAAATGGCTTATAAAACAATGCAAAGAGAGTGGGAAAGACCACTTTATTGTGAAAAACTGAAAATTCAAAGAGCAGCACTATGTGAGAACTCAAACAGCAGTCAGCAATGGGAGCAGCCATGGGACAATTTGGACGATGATCAGTGGAGGCTGGGAAATGTTTAACGGGGGCTTGATACTTAGCTCAAGCAGACCCACTGAATTGTTCTGCGGCTCCTCTGAAGCAAACTGAATGATAACCAGCTTCAAACTCTCCACCCCCAGCCCTTCATTACTGTCATTGGCCCCAGCAGCTAGCAGAAGCATGGATGAATAGCTGGCCTAGGAAATGGGTTATCCTGCGGCCGCAAGGAAAGCTGGAGCACTGTTATGCTGTCACCAGTCTCAGTAGGGCTCAGAGCTGTGGAGGGTGTTCACACTCAGAGGGGTTTTCTGCCTTCCTCTCTGGGGTATCTGGTACCATCTATGACTAGAAGTGTTGAAGTGTCATTGGTGGCAGATATAGGTTCCACCATCTCTGGGAAGAGGATGCTCTGCCCTGGCCCTGCTGGGCCCCTTCCCACCCTCTGTCTTCTGCCCTTTTCATATGCTCAGCACCAAGCAAAGAGAGGCTCCCCTCCACCTTGTGCTGCCCTGACACGAATAACTACTCTCAACCTTCTACAACAAAAACAAACAAACTCTCCCCCCTCCCTGCCCCAAACCAAACCAAACCAAAAATATAACTCAGAAAAAAAAGAGAAAAAACCACAGAAAAAAAAAAAAAAAGAGTTGAACTTAGACAAAGTACTTTGGGGAGAAGCTCCCAAGGTTTGTTCCGTAAAAGACTGGATGTGCATGTGTCTCCATGTCTCCTTGCTTCCCGTGTGAGGGGGACCGACATTCATGAACATTCTTAAAGCTTTACTTCTTCTTCCTATTTTTTTCCTGACATTTGCTGTTTTATGCTCTCTGGCAACCAGCAGAGCTCCACTGATGCTGACTTGCAGAGCCTACAGAGATATTAAGGAAATATTTTTCCTAGCAACAAGTGGCACATGAAAACTCTGAGAGTTGCTTCCCCTGCTCATATTTCCCTTCGGTTTTTTTGGTCATCTCATGCTGAGATAAGAGCTGCACGGTGAAACCTGCAACTGGCTTGTGTTTTGTGAAGCAATCTGGAATGGAGGAACATGTGGAAGCATTTTCCCTGTGGAGCCATGGTGCCAAGTGGGAATGCTGCCCGCCATGCCTAGCTGTGTCAATCCCTGGCTGCTCATCCCTGGCTGGTCCTGAGGGACCCTCAGGTGGCTCTTCAGTACTCTCAGGTAGCTTTCCAGCCAGGAAAGAGGTGTATCACCCTAAGGCATCACCCTAAGGTGGCATCTACATCCAGGCTATTTGGGGCAGGTCCTTTGGGAGCGCTGCTGCTGCCTGAGGCACCTACTCTCAGAGAATCCTTCACAGGTGAGGCACTTGGACGTTGCTGTCATGACAATGTAACCATTAAGGAGGGATAATGGGAGCATATCCAGCTGCCAGGGCAGAGAGGGTCCAGTTGTATCCCTCTCAAGTGGATGGGAGCAGGCTTGAGTTCCTGAGCAAGTAGGAGAAGCACAGGCACTATTCCCTTTCTCTTTATGTCTGTGGAAACCTGAGGGGGAAACTAGGGATGGTGCTTCATCCCCAGGGAAGGATTTTCTTTTTATTCTCTGCTGGTGAGACAGGGATAAGGTGTTAACATTATTTTACCAAAAATGTCATTTTCTGGGATTGAATTATTAGCCGTGTGGGGGCAATAACTGGTCCTGGTGTTTGTTTGTGAGTAACTCACCCATCTTCCCTGTCCTTGCTCAGCCATCCTGAAATAGCATCCACAGCTAGGAGGGCAGAAAGGCTTTATCAACACCAGCAAATCACTGTTCCTACCTCTGCAAAGTCAGCTGCTGAAGACAACGTGTCCAAGACTACAACTGCCACTGCTGAGGAGCATGGAGAGTCAGGAAGCAGTACAAAATTACACAAATTAGTGGGTAGAGTTGAAAGCATTCCCGAGGCAGAGCCAGCCTCTGAATTTAGAGCCAGCCTCACACCTACAGGATGACTATTTTGTAACTTCAGCGGGATTAGGATGGAGCCTGGGAGGTTCTAACTCATCACTTGATGAGCTACTGACAAGAACAACATCTGTAGAACATGGTCCTGTGACACCACTGTGTTTCCTGAATTTGTCCTCCAGTATTTTGGAAGAATTTACCCTCTGGAGATGGAGCAAACTGAAAAGCTTTGTCTGCTTAAGTAAGTAGAACGCTTACTTCTGTCATTGTTTAGAAATAGTTTGCATAAAGATAGGAGCAGGTTTGTCAAACTGGTTTGAAAGCAGCATGTAGGGAACAGAATACACACTCCAGGCAGACATACATGTCCCAAGATAAAAAACTGTCCTGCAGACTGAAACTGGAGATCAAAATCTTATATTTTGCTTGAATATATATCTACATTACAGTATGATTCTTACAAACTGCTTAGCACTTCCATGGTTCCTGTGGACATGGATCTGGTATTTTTTGCAGTGAAACTGCAAATACAGCCTAATTGTGATAATTTTACATACTTTAAAAGAATACTGAATAGTGAAAAATAAAGTTCTAAAAATAACCCTTCAGGGTTTTTTTAACTGAACTTGAACTCTCAACAGGTTTCAGATTTGCCAGTTGTTCATTACAATTTATCCGGGAATTGTATTGCAATGAACATCCTAACATGTAGGGACCAGATAGAAGACCAAAAGGCTCTATTGCGTGAGGAAGGACAAATTTTCTGGTTTATCCTTCACTTTGGAGAGGAAAACAATGTGAGGAAATGGTGTGTTGATCAGTACGTTGCGCACATTGTGCTCTATAGAACGTGAAACACGGGGCAGTAGTCTTCTATGCATTCAAATAATGTTCTGTGGGCAGGTTGGTAAGGCACATACTCTGCTTCATACAGTGCTTAATGGTTTTTTATTATTTATGTTCTGAACTGTTGCTGAAAGATTCTAAATATAAATAAGAGTAAATTCAAAAGCATCTATTTATTTCGAGACAGAAGTGGAAACATCCCCTCCTTGCACCTAATAATAGGATCAGCAAATTGTTAAACAATTAAATTGAAAAATATTAATAATAGGTGCTTTATGCATGCTAAACAAAACCTCAATAAGCTTTCTGTTTTATTGTTTAATTGTATGTATGAGTCATAAGGAAAGTGTCAATGTCCAGGCTGGGATATGAATCACGTACTTGTGAACAATCTTCCAAAGACATAGAAACCCCAAACACACTCTTTAAGTCAGCTCTGCACTTGGAAATCGAAAGTGTAATCAAAGTGAGAGTTTGTTTATTAATCAGCAGATGCTGTACATCTTATTTACACAGATTGATGATGAGGGGTGAAAAACAAGGAAGGGAGCTGGTGGTGCACAGGGCTCTGTTGTCCCTGGGGTACAAATCACAAAAGGAACCTGAGCAGCACCAGCACCAGCCATTGAATGCTGAAACCATTCTGTGACTTTAAAAGGAAATTCTGTATTCATGAAGGGAATCCATATAGCACCCTATTTGTGAGGAGAGGTGCCCCATTCCCTTAAAAGCTGACTCACAGCATTCATTGTTTTGACTGCTCATCAGGGTGAAAGAACTCACTTCAAGGAGAACAAATAAAACCAGTGGAGTGCATGGGAATAACATGGGTGTTAATTATATAATGTATTGATTTGCATCACAGATAGAAAATTGCTATCACTGAACCACAAGCTCTTTGTGCTGGCTGGTTTTGGGCTTGCTGGTTTTGGGAACCAGGTCTCTGTAGAAAGTAATCTCACCTGGTAATTATTTCCAATCACTGGTTATAAGTGTGTTTCTAATTACCTCTTCTGTGGACAGGAGGGCTGAACGTAACTGCCAGAACTCATGCCCAGAGTTTTAGGCTACAGAAAGTTTTTGAGCTCTACCTGTGGTTTAGGGGAGACCTCTGGAAATCTAGGTCAGCCTCTGATACTGCCTGGCCTTGAAAAAAGATCAGTTTTTCTTGTCTGTTTTCCCTGTTGTGAAATGGATCCTGAAAAGCATTTGGATAAGTTGCCACAGGGATCATCCAATGCACATCCCATTCTTTACTCAGCAAGTTGCTGTTGGATTTTAGCTGTGCTGGGAGTGCATTATTGATGCCATTATGGCACATAGCATTGAGCTGCTTTGGAATATGACTGAATTGGTGTGGCTTTTGCAAAGGTATGTGCTTGCTTGCCTATCTCATTGTTGGCTTTCTTGTAATTTTAAAATATACTTAAGTTTTAGCAATAACAGAAGTTCTTGTATTTTTTTGTATCTGAGGTTAGTTTAGCACTACCATTCTAATCTTTTAAGACCATAAAAATCTGACTATTAATGATGATGTTAAAAAGAAGCAAGAAGTAGAACAAATAACTTGGCAAGGATTTGACCGAGCCTGTATTTGGATGGGGAATTCCTGGCCCTAGATTCCTACCACCAAACCTCACCTCCAGATAAGAAATGACACATATTTGCAAAATGTGTTCATACACAAACTTCCTTGCTGGAGAGCCTGAACAACTGTTTTTGCCACACATGGAAATATGGCCTATGCTCTCAGGTGACAGGATGCTTGGAGTCACAGCTGGCACTCTCTTGGTCTTTTTGGGAGGCTACTTCGGCCACCTCCAGGTGGCCCCTGGCATGGCTTTGAAATCTTGTGGATGCAAATATGCGTATGGGTTAACTTTAAAGAAGGTAACAATTAGTGTTTTACTCAAAGGAGATGAAATTCAAGAGAGATTTGGAGGTAAGTGACCAAGCAGAGACAGTGATTTTACAGATAAACTTCTTTTCCCAGCAACTTCCTAGTCTATCCAGATCCTCAAATATAAATTTTTATTTTTCATGTGTTAATATTCACATGTTTAAAGCTAGGCAGATGCACAAGGTTTACAATAACAGAACCAAATATAAAAAGAAATAAAAATAGTTCACTTTGCTGTTTTGTTCAGTATGCAAGTTCTGTTTAAGTAGATATGTCTTTTTTAGTGGAGCCAGACCTTACAATCACCGAGAGCTTTTGCTGTTGTAGAAACATAAAGTGACAATGATTAGCGATGCTTCCTCCTTCAGCCTGTATTTTCTTTCTGTCTCAAAGTGGGATGCCCCGTCTGCTCTGTTTTAGCAGAAGTAGGGAATGTCTACCTTTAATATAAAAGCAAATAAAACCCTTTTCACATCATCTAATTTAGCTTATTTTAAAATTCTGTTCCACTCTATAGGTCTCATCTGCTTTGAGCAACTTCAATGGGAGTACTACTACAACTGTACATATCAATGGCATGTCAATGCTTTATGGCAAAGTCCTTTCTGGATGCTGAAATAAAAATATTGGAATAGATTAGAATTTAACCGTCTTATTGCAGGTACATGGATTGGTCTGTCTTGCTGTTCTGACCACATTTATGTTGTTGCTTGGTGTCAAATAGTGTCTCTGAATGACATCCTTTGGGGATGTATTTATGTCTCCAGCTGAGATCACACAGAGATGTGCTGTAGCTCACATCAGGAAGGTGTGCTCAAAGAGCACTTGCACAGCAGCCTAGTGGGAGCTGATACCTTTTCCTCTCTCACTTTTGTGTTTGTCACTGTCTGAGGTGAGAGTAAGAATAAAGGAGCCTCCCTGCAGTGCAGAGCTGTTTGACTTACTGTTGTCTTTATGCCTTCCTTTTTGTTGAAGCATTCTCAAAAAAAGGGAAGAAGCTGATGCCTGTTGGTGTTGTAGTTTTATTTTAAAAGTCCCTCAAGAGTTTAAAGACATTTTACAACATTTCCTGTTATTCCTGTGTGCAGTCCATATTCGTAATTTTGGGTGCAGCCTGATGATTTTCCTTATTTGTAGCTTCAGCAGTGGGTCAGATTTATTGAATATTTTTCTCATTAGAAGATGAAATGTGTCTCCATCCCTTGTCCACAAGGAGTCTCCCTGGCTTCTGCCTGCCCTCAGCAGGGTCAGCTCACAGAGCTTGCCACCTTCTCAAGGTTGAAAATTTAGGCTTTGCTGGCATACATTGTCTGTGGATTAAATAATGACTGTACTGAGCTGATTACTCGAGAACATTCAGTTTCCTTATTGCTGATGAAAGGGCTGGAATACATGTCCAAATCCCATCAGTGGAAATCTAGTCACTGCAGAACTATATGAGATTTTTCAGAACTCATGTAGTATAATTGTACAAATATGAGGTATGAAAGGGAATAAACCTAATTTCATGAGCTGTTTCTGTGCTATTGCAGTGTTGGCTTTTTTTTTTTTTTAAAGGTCATAATCTGTGTTGGTACAGGTTCAAAGAATTATTCCATAACATTTTATAGTTTGGAGGTGCAAGAAGTATCTCTAAAACATGGTAGTTACACATCTCACAGTCTCCAGACCCTCACAACCAATATCTTGCAGAAACCCAGAGCATCTGCCAAGCTCTCAGTGATGGAACTATGAGTGGAGGTGAACTAAAAATGGTCCCATCTGAGCTGCACTTTTAAGATGCTTGTGGTTGGTGGTGCTCAGCTGCTTGTAGGAGTTGTGGAGCACCTGACTGTACCAGACCCTGTGCTATTGAGAGAACAGAGTATGAATGGAGGGTTTTTTTTTTCTCCTCTACCTATTGGAAGATCCCATGTGAATAATTCCCAAGTCCCAAAGGAGTTTTGAACACTTGTGTTTCTCTGTGGTTGCCCAGGAAGATGAGGAAGTGTTGTTATGTTGGGAATGATCTTAAAGCTGCTTCAGCCAATTTATAAACATCTTCATCTCTGTATCAAGACCTCAAGGGAGCCTGAGATTAGAAGTGTGTGGGGTTTTATCCCAAAATACAAATATTACTGTTAAACATAATTATTGGGGGATATTTAATATTCAATTACAAAAAAACCCTAGCTGGACTACCTTAGCCTGAGTTTAAAAAAATAGAGGACAAAATTAGATATAAATTAGCAGCAATGGAAAAGACACTTAGGTGAGTTTAAGCTTTTTTTCACTGTTCTCTCTATATAAAGAGAAAAAACTGCACATCAGAAATATTTATTGCTAGGTGAAGTTAAAAGCTGCCCACAATGTGCTGGTTACAGTCTATTTAACTGCATAAGTATTGGCACTGGTTTGCAGGTATGAAAATAAGTATATTTTATTCTGATAGTAACATTTTATGGCTCGCATTCATTTGCTCAATAATATTCATCCTAGAAGTAAGAATATCGTGACTACTCGTACATAGCTAAACTAGTGCTGTGTTCTATTATGGCAGCTTCAGGAGCTGGATATTGTGGGCCAAGTGTTTTTGCAGAAAGTGATTTATTCTGCAGGAGGAGATGTGCAATAAGAGACAACAATGCATCCCCTGAAAGTTACTGCTCTCCCTATTAAAAAAAAAAATAAAAAAAGTGTGGGGCCAAACACAGACCAGAAGGGAGATTTTGTAGAGCTCCTTTTTTCCATGAGGGGTCTTCCCCAATAGTAGGAGTGTTCCAGTCAGCCTCTAAGCAGTGACAACATAGAGAAATGTGATTCGGATAGCCGGTGGATTGTATTCTTCCCCCCTCCCCTCTATTTTCCTAGGGAAAAAAAAAAATCCCAAGCAGGCATTCAACCCAAATATTTTAGATATTGGAAATAGCAAACTTGGGTTTACATTCCCATGATTCCCTGCAGTTGATACCTTTCACTGGACTATTGATAATCACTGGTTTTTGTTTGCTTCTTCTACTTTAGAGCTCTGTGTGTTGAGCAGCTGTTTGTACAGTATTACTAACAAATATGCCATTAGTCTGCCACTGTGGACAATTATTTTGTTTTTATTATCAGTCCTTTACAGCTTGCTTGTCACTTTTTGGGCAGATAACTGTACTGTGCTGAGCTGCAGGGAAAGGTACTGATACTAGGAAAGAGCTTCATAGCTCAGAATAGTTTATAGGGACAGGTGTAAGAGATAAAGGAATAGTTATATTTATATGTCAGGGGTTGGGTGTTATTCCTTTTGTTCCTTTGCATTCTCTCTTGTGGAATTTTTCTCCCATTTGTTGCGGGGAGAACCTGATGCCTGGTGCTTATGAGTGCTTTGGGAGACAATGAGTTTGGCCGGGCCTAGGGGGAAGGTGTGGGGGTGGAGAGGAAGGAGGTTCGTTTTAACCCGGACAGAGCTGCTGCTGCTTCTGCTGCTGCTTCTGCTGCTGCTTCGGCTTCTGCTTCGGCTTCCCCCCCGTGTTTCACACCCCTGCCCTGCTGAGACGTCCTGCCGAGACCGCTACGGAGCTGCGGACCCACCTCGTCCGTCCCCTGCCTCAGAACTTCTGCGTTCCAGCTTGGAGTTTTTCTTTCTTTCCCCTCGGAGTCCTGCTGGAGCACCCAGGATCGGCTGTCCAGCGGGTTTGTGAAGCAAAAGCCTTCCCCATCCTCCTCCCGTCTCTGCCACGGGGTCCCTGACTCCGTTTCTCTGTTGTTATATCGCAGTTATTGTTGGTTTTCTGTATCTTGTTATACGCACTAGTAAAGGACGGTTATTCCTTCCCCATATCTCGCCTGAGAGCCGTTTAATTTAAAAATTATAATAATTCAGAGGGAGGAGGTTCCAAGGGAGGCTCCGGCTTTCCCTAGCAGATACCTGTCTTTTCAACCTAAGACATTATATTTAAGGAATAATTATAAAAAAGGAATATTTAAAGGAATAAAGGAAAATTAATAATATTCATATTTATTGTTTTGTGAGATTCTAGTGAGGGCCATGAAATCCAACCCAGAGCATTAGAACAGAAACTAAGTGACGTCATTTTGGGGGATTTTTTTGATTTGTTGTTTTTTTAAAGCTTGCTACCCCTAACATTGTAATGCTTTGAAGTACACTTGTCTGCTTTCTTCTTTTGTTGCCTTCAGATTAACCCAGCCATAACATTCTTTCTTTAAAAACTAGAAACATAGGCAAACTGCTGATTACTCGGAGTAGGAAGTTAAAAAAACAACCAAACAAACCCACCCAAATACTGTGAGAACAGTTTAGAATGCATTTTGAGCCAACCTCTTAAATAATGAAACATCTCTGGTTAAGGTTTACGATAAATTGAGGGATTCAGAGCCATTTCAGGGTGGGAAGCTGATTTCCAAATAGGAGGACTGGAAGGGCCTGACAATTGTTTTTATTAGAGTTGTGGAAATCTGGTCTTCTCAGAAAAACATCAGGTAGCCAAGTTTAGGACAGTCTCGCTGCCTTTGACTGAAACTGGGGCTTGCATTAAGGCCTTATAATGAGAGATTCAGCTCCTGAATGGGCATTCCATTTGTGTGTCCCAAAATTGGAAGGGATTTCTAACAAATACCCTGAGCTTGGCTCATTTCTGTTGGAAAGGGCCCCTTAGAAGGTTTGTTGCCTTTGGATTCTGTCTGGTTGCACTGGGAAATATTTACAAGCCACACTTCCTCACACTGGTACTCAGAAATACAAAGGCAAGGCTTCTACTTGGCAAATAGTCTGTGTCCAGTCCTTCATCCCCCAGGCTGGGTGGGTGTTATTTGTCATGAATCTAGAAACTCTTAGGCACCCAGGTACCTGTTTATCTAAAAGGCATGGAGCAGATGCCTCTGTTTTTTGTGGCTGCTCCATTCAGGTTATTTTCTCATTGCACCGTGCCAGCTCAGACCCGCCATTGTCTACATGTAATAATCCACTTTAAAATATAAAACATTTATCTCTTGCCTCAGATCAAAGGTGCATGGCTTCAAAGGCTCTAATGAAATTGTGATGATGTAGAACACTGGCTTTATCTGTATATGTTACACACTGATGGTTGGGTGAATTTAATTTGGATTTTTTTTTAAAACACGTTGATTTCAACATTGCAAAACTCTTCTGAGATGTTTCTCATCCTTGCTGTCAAACAAAGTGTTTCAATAAATCTAGGGTTTGCTATGAGATTATTTCCTTTTTCTTACCTAGAAAAAGTGTTTAAGTGTTCTGTTTAGCTGTGTCATGGTATTCCTGTTCTTCCTTGCTGTCCCAGTGTTTCATGTCCCTTGTTTGCTGTCCAATTCCCACAGCTTCCTTTCTCTGGCTTTGCTAGTGCTGTTACTACACTCACTAGTTTTAATCCCTTTTTGAAGGTGCCACAGATGAGAAATATGTCTGTTTCTGGCTCAGTTTTGGAATTCAAGCCGTACTTAAAAACTTGTAAAGTTTTTAGGTCAAAACATGATTATGTGCAGGATCTCATGGGGCAATTAGGACATTACCTGGAACTGTGCTTCCTTCAAGGATCTGGACTGAACCTAAACCTGGTTTAATGGTTTGCAAGGCTTCAGGCAGTAGTTTCTAGAGATGTTTAGGAATGGTTGTGGGACAGTAGAAATGTTTCCAGAAAACAACGTACCCAAGATTTCAGCTTTACAGTTTAATGATTATAATCATTGGTAGTAAGCTCAGTACTGGGTGCTTTTATGCACTTTATTTAGAAATAATGGGGAGGATAAAGTGAAGATGGAAACACTTATTTCAGTAAATAAAATGTAATTTTGATTTCATACTTTGCTGTTTTGTCAGTGTTGGTGAAACTCTCCTGAATATAAAGGGACAAGTTCTCATTCTCCAGTTCCTTTGTCACTGTGACTAGCCAGGCCCATATGTTCCATGTGTCTGTGATGAATGCAAATCATCACTTGCCTCAGATACCTCTGTAAAATGACATTTTCATTCAAATCTTGTGCATAAAATCTTGAAACTCCAGTCTGGCAAACTTGTGTGAGCAAGAAGTCAAGTGAAGGGTCTTGTTTAATTCAGTGGAAATTCTAATGTGTGTTTTTTGTAAGATCAGGCTTACCAGATGATGAACTGTGTTTTATTATACCACGCTCCATGCTTTGGTCTGTAAAAAACAATGATATTTTGTGATTTTTTAAAATTACTATATTATTTATTGGCAAAAACCTTAACTGATATTCAAAAATCTGGAAAGCAGATGCTGCATATATAATTCACTTTTTTATTATATAAAGGGGAGGGAGTGGAAGCAAACTAACTCTGTTCTTCCTCCCAACATGCTGAAACTTGGCATGTAGAGTCTTAAAACAGCATAAATGAGAGCCAACTGCCTACAGAGAACTTTCCTTTTTTTTTTTCCCTAGTCTTTTCATTCAGTGCAGCCAAGTCATCTCTTGTAGTAAATTGCTGAGTCAATATATTTTAAAACTCACCAACTGTTTCTTATTTCTATATAGTTAATTGATAAGAACCTGTTAAGGGTTACACCCTTCCATGTTTACAGTGTTAAGGCAAACATGGGTATAGGAAGCAATTCCATATAAAATTTAAGGTGCATGTTATGTGGTATCACAGTATTCTTTTGGCATATTTAATTTAATTTCTGTGTGTGTGCAAATAAGACTGGCAGCTGGAAAGCTGCATTTTGGATGATGGATACAGCAGGCAGCTCCTTCATAGAACCTTCTCTCAGCCTTTCAAGTTACCTAATCCTTGATGCTCTTAGAAATAGGCAAGATCTTCAGTCCCCTTTGCCAGTTGAAACTGTATCTGCAGCAAGAAATTGCTGCTTACTGGAATGGAGAGATAAATCATACCAGAAACGGCACTCCCAGCCCTGGGAAACCGTTTCTTTGCCTCCTTTACGTATTAGGGTCCCCTTATCTTTCTGTGGGAATTTAGGAAGTTTTTAGGTGCCAGAGGAACACGGAGAGGTGCTGCAAATTCCAAGTACAGCACAAGCTCTGTGCAGTCAGGGGGAGTTCTGCTGAAATAGCAGGAATGAGCTTATAAAAACCCCTCCATAAATGTACACAATTAAATGGAAATGATGTTTCTTCTAACAGCTTTTAAAACATTCTGCAGATTTTAATAGCTTTTTCATGGAGCCGCCAGCACAAACACATTTGGAGCAAGGTGATTTTTTTTCTTTTTACATCAGAACTGTAAACCATAATTCAGTGCCATGTAAAAGTGTTTTTGAGAGCTCTATTTTGGATTCCTAAAATCTGCATGTCAAATAATAAATATTTGTTAAATACAATATAATATATTATAATAATTATTATAATAATGTATTATAATAATTAAATATAATATAATAACAGATATAATAAATATCTTGTGGTTTGGATGTTGAATTGTAAACAGTCAAGAACCTTTACCCCATTGCATCTTTTTGTTTCCTACTCTCATGGATGATGTTTGGCCAAAGCCAGAAGACAGTCCTAAACAGCCCTTTTTCCATGCTCCCCCTGTCTCCTCCTTTCACCTTTTGGATAAGTTAAGAAAAAGCAGCTGTTGTGAAGGGTGACAAAACTCAAGAACTATCTCTGGGACACAGCAGGGTTAAACAATGTGGAAACATGTAATTTCTGCTTAGGATGAACTGCTAAAGGGAGAACGTCATACTAGGATTGTAGTCAAGAAGAAATGTTCAGGGTTTTTTGTCTTAGAGGATGAAATAGAAGATAGGAATTTTTGTTTTTTCTTGTCTTCCATATTCTCTGGCTTCTTCTACCTTTTTACCTTGAAGACAAATATTACAGCAAATAAACTAATTTATAAAATATATCCAGGACATTGGTACTGCAGTTTATCTTCCTTTTTTAGAAGAAATCCTAGGTGGTAACCACTGTAAATGAGTTTTATCAGACAATCTGAGGAAACCCACCAAATGGGAGCTTCTCAATCCAGATGGGAAAATAAAAACAGACATAATGTCTGGACTCAGGCCAGGCTTGGCTGTGACATGTGGGCTGAATTCTTCAACCCTGTCAAGACTGAGGTCTTTGGTGGGTGTTGGTGCAGAGCAGGATCTTGGATAGATGGCATGTGTCCTATCCACATTTAGGAACCAGCACTCAGATGACAGCTCAGGTAAGGATTTCCAAGGTTCCCAGTCTGCTCTCATAAACTCATTCAAGTTCTTGCAGTACTTACCTTTTCCCTATGAATAACTCCTTTCTTTCCACTGGATTTCATGGAGGGCTGGGATAGCCTTTATGCCTTTGCAAACTTCCACCAATATTTATTTGATGTATAATATGTTCCAAGGCCATTATGAAATTTCAGTTGACTGTCTCTAGGGCTTCTGAAAACCATGGATTATAGAAAAGTTAGTAATATTTTGCTGTTAGTTCATTTGCAATTTTTTTGGCCTGGGCAAAGGGCCGTAAGTTTTTGTGTTGCCTGTGGTTTCTTGGAGTAACAAACAGGCTGAGTTTTAGGCATGTTACAGTAAGAATCCAGATGTTTCTCAGAATGAGAATGAAAATACATTTAATTGCCCACATCAAAAATATTCTGATCATTTTAATTTGGCACTTTAAGTGTTGGTGCTTGAAGCTCAGATTGAATGTAGTATCTATAATTTGGAAGGATTGCAGACTCCCTGTGAAATATTTTTTTCGTGTCCTGCCATTCCTGTGCACAGAACACATTTTTTAACTGGGGAAATAAAAATCTAAGTCATAATTTGGATGTGCTGATTAGAGATCTGTGATACTGCCATTAGTTCATTCTTTGAAGTACGTGGTTTTTGACTCTTTGAGTCAAGAGCTGAATGGGATTTTCCTAGATTGAATTGCAGTTAAACATGGACAACTGTACACAGAGGTTTAGTTCTTGCTCTAAAAGACGTGTCCCTGCACAGCAGTGAGGACAGCTGCTGGCTGGGCAGCAGGTGGGAAACAGACTGGGAATACAGGTGGAAACCAGGATCTGGATGTTAGTTTAACAGATTACAGTTTCACCTAAGGAAAAAGACCAATGTTTTGTGGTAGGATGTTGAAGGCAAGAACAGTGTGATAAGAATCCAATGGGATGGTCAATATAAAAGGTCTGAGGAAGGATGTGGGATGCAAGAGAGAAGTAGGACTGCAAGAAGGAGCCTGGTATCTGGGGACAATTGGATACAAAGGCCAGAGAGGAGCTAGAAGATGGCACAAGGGGAACCAGGAAAGAGCTTTTTGACTGCAAAGAGAGTTGGACTTTTGCCAGGGTGAGGCTTCCGCAATCCTAAATAGAAAGACTGAGATATAGATGAAGGGGAGAGGCAGAATGGGAACTGATGTATGTTACTATTAGATGAGTCGATAAGTTTTGTATTAAACAACCCTCAGCAGTTATTCCTTTGATCAAGGAGCCTCAAGAATCCATTTCCATGTCTTCAGCTTGCACTGGGTGTAGTTCTGCAGGAAGATCAAGCCCAGGATTCCAAAAGTAGCAGGAGTAGATGTAGATAGGGAGAACCCCATGCTGCTGGAGTTGTGCTCATCCCTTTGTAACCAAAAGTTTCCCATTCAGCTGCAAATTACATCTTGTTCCCTGATCCTTGCTCTGGCAAGAGAAGGTGATGATTTGTGTAATGGCTCGATTGAAATGGATAAAGGGGAATCTTTCCAATTGTAGGGGATACTCCCAGCTTCTCTAACTGCTGCTTGCAGATGCAGAAAGATGCTCAAGTGAGCCTGGCTGTGTGTGTGCCACTTCTGAGCTGAATCATCAACGTTAAAAACCACATTCAATGCTTTACTCCAGTGCCCGTGGTATTTCTACAAGGGAAGTTACAGTCACACTGGATGGAGGAACCTCCCTGTCTAGCTATGGGGATAGTGAATACAAGGAAATGCTTGCGGTTCTGGACATGACGGCATCGTTTGGTATTTCTCTGCTATTTTTTGCACTGCTGCATTTCATTTGGCAGTTGAAAATTTCATAGCAGACACTCTGTAAGATGCAAACACTCTGTTCCAATGTTTAATGCTTTGGAACGCCAATGGATTTTTTTTTTTTCTTCTCTGTGCTGCATGTTTCTTTCTCTTGTGGAGGTAAAGCTGTATGTGAACTGCATACTGAGGGGACTGCTGTCTGACAGAGGCAGCCACACGGATGCTTTTAGTGTTCCTGAGCATCATGAGTGGGCTTTGGGAGCCACTCACAACCCCTCCTGTCCAAGACTGGAGGGTGCTTTCCTCTCCCCTCTCTCTAAACATTGTGCAACATGCATGTGATCCCTGAAGTGTTTCTTAAGATTCAGATGAGGAAAATCATTACTTTTTCTGGTCAGCAGCCATGTAGCACTGGAGAACAGACAGTGCTCTGCTTTACATTCTGCTACAATTGCCATCTCCTTTTTTCCCGTCCCAACAGTTTCAGCCGAGGGTGAGAAATACTTGATGCCCACAGTCTCTGTTCATGTTCTCTTTAACGAGACCTTTGGGATCTGTAAGGAGTATGTTGTCGGACTTGGTAAGTGTAAGTTCCTGTGTATTGTGATGAGAAATGCATATTACTAAATTTTTTGTGGGCTTCATTGTATTGGCCTAAACTTTGCCCCTGTACCACTGTGACCCAGCTTCCTGGCAACTTCTGAATCGAGGCCCTTTCATCCCAGCTGTGTGATAGATCCCAAGCAGGAGCGTGGAGTAAATGTGGATCCTTATTCATGAATTAAGCCTTAAATGAATTGAGCAACACTGGTGTATTGTGAAAGGCAAGGAAAGATTGAAAAGGTCTTTTTAGAGGACCAGTGTTGGAGGTGTTTGGATTGAGACAGAATAACTTGGATGAGTTACAGCTGGGCGGATCAGTTTATTATTTCTTCAGATTTGTAAGGCCTTCTTTCGCTTATTAGTAAGTTCTAGTCTGCTATCTTTACCTATCTAATTTTGAAGAAAAACAAAAATGATCTGTGGCATAATTCTCCTTTCTTTAGTCTCTGTTGACGAAAGAAGTGCTTACATGCAACTTTAATTATGAATGTGCACTATTTATATTCCCTCTTGTCTATGCTTATGGTTTTGTGAAAATGAAACCTGTCTGAATATACTTTTCATTTCCTCTTCAATATTTCGTTAATACACAACCACAATTTGCTGAATTTTGCACAGAACAAAAATGCAGCCCTGTAATGAATTTAGGCTCTTTTGAATGTGGAATATTAAGACATCATTTTTCCTTTCTGTGTCATGAATTCTGAGACTAGATAATCTGACTTAAAATAGTTAAGTGAGGTTTGAGAAGTGCTCAATTTGTCTTCGTGAAATAATGAACAGCCACCATCATTCTCTCTTTCTTCAGCTGGAATTTTGGTGTGTCTATTGCTTGGGATGACCAGGTCTCTCTCTAGAGAAAGACATTTATATGCTGACATATAAACTGGAGAAACCTGGAATGGTTAAGAGACAAGTGGAAATAAAAGAGCAAATGAATACCCACAGTCATTCCTGTGCCTGTTTGTGAAAAACAGAGTTCACTTTCCTGGTGAAATTTAAAAGGTTTAATAAAAAGACAATAGGAGACAGAAATAAAGTGAAGGGTTACATACAGCCAGGTGCTTTTTTATGAAAAAGCATACCCTGACTCAGAAAACACTTCTTTAAATGCGTTGACATGTTGTATATGCATAAACTTTCATATGTTATTCAACTAACATTCTTTTGGATTCCCCCCCACCTTTTCAGTCCACATATACCGTTCTCCTGTTGTAAATTTTGCATTGTGTCTGTCCTATTTATTCTTCTTGATGGCCTGTTTTATTGATAAGGATGATTATAAATTCCTTGGGGCTATGGCATTTATCTTCATCCAGGATAATCTAGGAATTCTCATGTTTAGTTCTTGTGAACAAAAGACCCCTTGTCCCCCCACTTTTTACACTACCATGTTATCCAACATTATATATATAGCATTCATTTTAATACTTGTGAAAAGCCAATAATATAATATACACTTATAACACTGTGGCTGGTACTTACATGGTCCAGAAGTCTGTCGATGTGTTTCAGTTAGTGTTTCAACCCTGGCAAATGAATAACTTTAAATAAAAAAAAAAATTTATAAATTCCCTCCTTGTAGCTGGGAATTTCAGGTGGTTGATCAATGGGTCATGTCTGTGGTACTTCCAAGGAGGAATGAATGAATGAATGAACATGGGGTAGGATCTCAAGAGGTCCCTTCTAATAAAAAAAATTCTGTTTGTGCAATTGTCTGTGCAGACAGAGCAGGGCCCCTGTATTGTGCTGCTCTACCTGACTTCTCTCCTCCCTGAATGCACCAGAACCTGCATGAGCAAATGTGAGGTCAGTNTTATTGATAAGGATGATTATAAATTCCTTGGGGCTATGGCATTTATCTTCATCCAGGATAATCTAGGAATTCTCATGTTTAGTTCTTGTGAACAAAAGACCCCTTGTCCCCCCACTTTTTACACTACCATGTTATCCAACATTATATATATAGCATTCATTTTAATACTTGTGAAAAGCCAATAATATAATATACACTTATAACACTGTGGCTGGTACTTACATGGTCCAGAAGTCTGTCGATGTGTTTCAGTTAGTGTTTCAACCCTGGCAAATGAATAACTTTAAATAAAAAAAAAAATTTATAAATTCCCTCCTTGTAGCTGGGAATTTCAGGTGGTTGATCAATGGGTCATGTCTGTGGTACTTCCAAGGAGGAATGAATGAATGAATGAACATGGGGTAGGATCTCAAGAGGTCCCTTCTAATAAAAAAAATTCTGTTTGTGCAATTGTCTGTGCAGACAGAGCAGGGCCCCTGTATTGTGCTGCTCTACCTGACTTCTCTCCTCCCTGAATGCACCAGAACCTGCATGAGCAAATGTGAGGTCAGTGGGCTCATGCAGGGAGATTTTGGCTTTAGGCTTTCACTGTTCACGAGCTTTAATCAAAATATCTTATCTCTTTTCATTCATTATATAATTAAATGATGTGAGAGTTCTTCCCTTGGTTCAGTGTCTCAGCTGAGTTACTGATGTAATACCCTGGGGAACCCTGAGTTTAAAATACACTATTGCTGTCATTAGAGCCTTTTATTCCATGTCTTTTCATGCTGTTCTCAATCTGTGCCTTTCCCGCCGTTAATGCCACACAAAGCTTTCCTTGGGAAAATGACCAGAAGCAGCCTTTAGCTGACATTAGGGACCTCTGGGGAGAAAAACAGAGGAACGGGAACTGGCTGTAGCATGAACAACTTCTAGATGAAACAGATATCTCATGGAAAGTGGATTACTTTTTTTCCCAAGCAAACCTTCCCCTCTGTTGCTACTGCTGTAGCAAATCTATTTGCTAATGGCACAAAGAAAATTAAAATTATTTTAATTCACACAAACCTGACTCAGAGCTTCACAGGCCTTCCCGTGGCTTTTGCTTTTGTCAAGTGAAAATATGAACATCTGAAGATTTGACTATGTGAAAACATGTGATGGTAATAAACCAATAAAACTCATTAGATTGACAGCAGTAGCTCTTCTGAGTGATCTTTGAAGGGACTATTATTTAACCAGGCATTAATTCCACCTGTGCCACCTTTACTTTTGCCAAGCCACATGTCTTTACCTCTGCCTGTGTGTGCAGTGGTCACGCCACTTGCTGGTGTTTGTACATACATACAGGGAAGGAATGTTTCCTGTGCAGTTCATTTCAATAAACTATTGTGTATCAGAATAGATGCCTGCATTCCATCACAGTTTAGTTTTCAGCAGTTTGTCCTAAGAAAAATAGAAGATGAAATAGCGGAAATATCCAACTTCCATGTATCAGGAAATCATATGTAAAAATGTTGTTATTGCTGGCTTAGCCCAATCTGCGGCTAGCCCTGGATCGTTGTTAGTGAACTGATGAGACCGGATTTCATCTCGTCTACCTGCTGGGTGGAAATGCATGTCACAGCAGCAAAAGCATATGCTTCCTCTAGTTCAAAGCTTTGGCATGGCTGTGTTTCATTCTTAAATTTGTCTCAGAAATTATTTGGCAAAGGTGTGCGTAGTCATCTGTATTTTTATTTTTGGTTTGTGTCACTCAGTAGCAGCGACTGGTTACATTCTTCCATTTAGAATGCACAGGTTTGCTTTATTTTAAAGGTTTGGTTATCTGGTTCACACCCTGAACAACTGGGTGGCAATAAGAAGTGAAGAAGCTTTTCATTCATAAAGCTGGAATGATTAATACGACCACCAACAACTTCCCTGCCTTCTCAAATAAAAGAAACTATGAATGGGTGAGTCAGGTTGGTGCAGATGGTGATATCGAAAATAATACCTAATCGAGAACAAATATTTGAAGTGACTTTCACCTTGAAGAAATACACCAACTGTCTTTCAGCAAACTGGATGCTGTGACAGCCAGGAAGATGTGCAGCTGAGTGATATCTGCTCCTTTTCTCAATCTTGCTAAGTTTCAGAGCTGTGTGCAAACAAAATACCTCAACTTCCTTCTGCTTGTGGTGATGGTACAGTCTCTGCCTCTCTACTATTCCAGCTGTGTGTTCTAGATAATGGGCAAGGCTCCCTCTAGTAGTATTTATGTGTCTGGAAGAAATTGTTTCTTTGAGGCTTGTGAGAGTTCTTTTGCTCCCAGTGCCTGGTACACTAATAAGGATTTATAGTCAACTTTATTTGAACAATAATGCATGACCATGTTGAAGAGAGACATTAAAGCTCGCCAAGTCAGTAATGGAAAAAAAAATCTAACCCAAACCTACCATGTGTTAGTCAACTAATGCATTCTTCTGTGGTCCTAGGTAAAATTCAGAATTCATTGGAAATGTTTCTGAAATGCACTGTTTTGTAGCTAGGAACCACCTGACACTGACATGACTAGCTTGGCACCCTACACTGTAAAAGTATTTGTAATCATTTAAAAGACCTAATACCTTTTTTGAAAATATTATTTGCCCTCTCTTTAACCATGTATCATCACCCTATTTCCCTGAGCCATCCTTCAAAGGGAAAAAAATGTAATTAGAGTGATAGGGTGATGAAGAGGGTTCCACATCGAGGAGCTGGCCAGAGTAACGACACTCTCACTGATACAGTTTCATGGCATTCTCAGCTTTAGTCGTCACATTCATATCTCTTATACTGATAAAATAGTTTACATTCTTTATTGTAGAACACTCTACCTGATTGGCCTCAGTTTCTTGACTGGTGTTTAATCTATTATACTATTGGCATGAATCACAGATGGGCAGGACAGAGTTCAGGCTTCTTCTACCTTCATGGCTCTGTCCTTTCAACATGACTTCAAGGTTACAGGCCCTTGCAGGCCTTTGCTAGGCAAAGCTTGGCCAAGCCTCGGTTGTCCAAGCTCTCCAGGGGTAGGCCGTGTCCCTGGTCAATAAGAAATCCTTCTACAGGGTGAACCCACTGGGTGTAGATAATTGACCTCCCTTTGATTCTGCTGTCATTGTGCACATGGTCAATCATGAGAAGGTTCATCGTGCCTTGAGAGACAATAAGGGCCATTGAACTTCGAAAATGTAATGTCACAATAAAAGCATGTGTTTGTAGTAATTCCTATTAGCTGTGATGCCGGCACTATAAAATCTTCTGTACATGTTACACTGTTTGTATGTTTTAGTTGTGAACACAAGACTCTGCTCATTAGAGAAACAGCACTTTGAAATAATTTTGATGGAAATATCCACAGAATGTACTCTCCTGCATAAATAACAAGAGTGGCATTATTCATCCTGGCTTTATTTCTTAGCAAGAAATTATCTATTGAACTCTGTAACCAGGAAGGACTAAAATGCAGTAGGGTAGAAATGGCAAAAGGAAAGAGAATTCTTTAAAAACAAACTTGCAGCCCTGTGAGAATGGTAACACAGTTTATGGTGACCCTGACTGTAATATTTATGAATTGATAACTTGAATGTAAATCTTTTGAAGTGTTCTAGAATGGCAGTTACATCTGTGTGTGTTTGAGTCTTCTTAGCTTCCCTATCATCCTGGCACCTTTCTGACACAAGAGGCTGCTGAATGATCTGTGATGCTGTGAACAACACACCAGCTCTTCAGTAAAATAGTGCAGACTGAGGTTTCCTCACAAGTTTGGACTTTTGTGCTATTGGAATCCCTGATTCTGAACAGGATATAAAATGAAATCCCTGAGATGGTTTTGATTGAACTGCCAGGCTGGGGAGAAATCCTGCTGCCCTTCTCTGGGATAGGAACTAAATTATCCTCTATGATTCTGATAATTTGGAGCTGCTGGGGAGGATACAGTAGGTCAGGTCTTTGGTTTGCCAGAGAAATAGGTACCTGATAGCTGGACCTAGTCACTAAATCAGTTTTCTAAGGAGCCTTCAGCATGTAGGAAAAAATAAAAATAGCAGGGTTACCTGGGGTGGAGAAGATGATGTAATTTAGTATGACACAAACACAAGCTGGAAATGGTGGAATCTTATGTGTCTGCACAGCTACAGATGCTGATTATGGGTATGGATACTTTCTTCTGCCTTTTTTTTTTTTTTTTTTCATTCAAGGCTTTATTTCTGAATTACAGCTGTGGGTTTTTTTATACTGGAGCACCTTATTTTTGTGATTCTGCTCAGAGTTACTCCAACAGCCTGCTTTTTTTCTGAAGTGTGGCTAGACCTGCTTCAGTGACTTCTTTGCAACTAGCTGCTAATGGTAATTCTCAGGGACCAGCTAACAGCTTACAAGAAAAGACTCACCTTTTTCTTGATATTTACGCAAGAGTTTCCATTTTCACAAGTTGGAAGAAAGGGGAAAGTAAGTTATAACCCTTCTAATCATTATTAAAGAGTTAAAAGGGCTGAAATAGCCAGTCATGAGGAAACTATCCATAAGGGTGTTACTGAAGTTGTCCCTCTGCTACATAACTTACAAGTTAATCAATGTTTCATAGTTCAAAAGAGAGGAAGGTCAACATGGATTCTGATAAAGTTTATCTCGTGCCAGTAAGTTCAGAGCCTGGAGAGTGAGGATGTGAAATAATTCCCCAAAAAGTCAGGTGGGGGGATGCAGATCCAGTGGACCCCTGGCTAGGAAGTTGCAGTGGGTCTACTTAGAGACAAGAAGCATTGCCCAGGGCTGTTGTACAGACAGTATATTTTATTTTTATCCTTTTTTTTTCCCAGTGTGATTCCTTCCTTCATTTTTGTCGGCAGCCTCCAGAAGGTAAAACATGCGTGGCCGCATAAACAACAGGGAGAGCAAAGCTTTTGAGTTAAATATTCAAAACTCTTTATTACTTCTGAACTTAAGTGGCTTGCCTAATTTCAATGAACTAAACACCATGACAAACAAAACCTGGTGAAATTCAAGGCCCATTAAAGCCAGAGGAATTTTCCCAGGCTTTTGCCTTCTCCAGTCGCAAGTATTCCACCTTACTTGATTTATAGTGTTGAGATTCTGTTCCTGATTTGCTCTTGATTCAGAATGTGTTACTCAGCAGGGCAAAAAATTCTACCCTAGCAGGGAAGCAAAGTCTCTTGGCATCAGAGGAGATCATGACTGAGAAGTGTGTTTTAGATGCAGCAGGAAATGGAGCATTTTAGAGGCCTTTTTCAACCTTAAGGTTTCTATGGTTTTGCAAAAAGATGTATCTGGAGATGCTGCAAGCAAAGCCTTCCATTACTTGGAAAAGAAACCGTCAGAAAAATCTGATCAGTTGTAGTTTGGACATTCAGTCATCTGGAAGTCATCTTGACAACAAATGTATTTCCCAAATGATTTTTTTACTTTTTTTTTTTTTTTCTGGCAGGAAATATAGTTGATACAAAGTCAGAATGACATCAGAAAATATGGAATGTCTGCTAGTTAACCCAGAGTTAAGAGATTTGATATTTGCTCAGAAAGATGGATATAGTAATAGAGACCTCCTTGGGCTGGGGGTCAGGGGGATGAGTCTAGGGGATTTGTTTTTGGAACGTAAATAGGTTCTAAAAATTTTTTTCTCTTTTTTTTTGGTCACATATGGAAGAAAATGCAGTTCATTAAGAATATTGTCATTGGCCTGTTCTGTTGCAGGTACTGGCAAGTCTGTCTTCATAATTACACTGTGCATCTCCAGGTTTCCCCTCATAATTTTTCAGACCTGTGTATTTTCCAGCTAAATGTACGTGATCAGCTAGTTGCTGAAATAATCCAAAACAGATTATGCAAGGCAAATGCAATTAGGATTTTAAATGCACTTACCCCTTAGTAAATAACTGTCCCATAGAAAAGCATTGACTTTATTTCAGTAACTGGAAATAGATTTATTCCAGTTAAGGTGGGTATTGCTATAGTTTAGCTTGCTGTTCTGGAGATATAATGATCAAAAATAGGATTTTTTTTCTTTTCAATGCCTTCTGGAAAATTTATTGACTTTTCATTAAAATGAAAAAAAATATGTCCAACTCTTGTTGAACTCATTCACAGTAGCTCCTTGAAAATGTGTCTAAATATGAAAAAAATATTCTCTCAAGTATTAATTTTAGCTTGCTGTCGACATTGTAGATAACATTTGCTTCAGGGCTTGTTTCAGCTGTTGTAATGTGGAGTTACTGGGCTGTTTTTGTACAACTGCCTTTAGGAGATGTCTCTAAAGCCGTGTCTTGTCCATTTGTGCAACAGGAGGAGGATGAGTTGGGCAGAAGTCAGTGGATCTAATTTAATGCTGATCTCCTTCCATATAACACTGTGAAAAGGAGGGATCTTTGGACCAATTTACTGGGCATGCTTTCCTGCAGAATTCCTGAAACAACTCCTCTCCCTGAGCAGAAGTGATCATTGCATTGTGGAGATTCTCCGGGCTCCTTCCTGGCCTCCCTTGCACAGAGCTCTCCCCATGCAGAGTTCCATCACTCCAGCCTGCAGTGGGTGATGGAGCAGAATGAGGTGAGCACCAGGGCCTCTCCGCAGTGCTCCCCAGTAGCTACTGGGCTGGGCTGAGCCACATCAGGGGCTGTGCCTGATGCTTTGTGGATGCTTTTGACACCTGTGTGCAGCAAGGTGAAGTTCCTCGAGCTATGTCTATGGCAGCTGAATTTATCTCTTATAGCAGTGGGTAAATAAACCTCAGGTGGATCCCTCTGATCAGGAGAGGATTTGAAAGAGGATCCCAACTCAGTTTTTCTCCCTTGTACAGTTCCAGCCTGACATAGTCTCCAGAGAAGGATTTTCTACCTGTGAAATATTTTGTCTGGGTCTCAAATTCCCTCTACGATCCTCCTGGCATTCCTAAAGCCATAAAGTGTATTTTCCCCCTCTATTACCTTCTATAGGCAAAAGTCAGGGCCAGCTCTGCCAGTAGGGGTCAGGGAATGCCTGAGCTAATCCTGCCTTCAGCACACAAGGAGTGGTGGTGGTGGAACAAAACTTGAGACAGCCTAAAGCTGCAACCATTTTTTGGCACAGAAATGGAAAGTTTTGTTAAGTTGTCATGTAATTGAACACTTGCATGGACTGTGCACCAAAATATTTACATTCCTGTCTGCCTTTAATAGAGGTGCCTCAGAACCACAGAGCCCCAGGGTGTTTATAGGATGTGAACTGCTCCTAAGGTTTTTTTTAAGAATCAATAGCAACCAAGCCTCTGCTTAGTTTTAATTCCACATGTAACCTAGCTATGGAGGACACACATGAGATGCTGAGTGCATGCCATGTCTCCCCAATAAAGAAACAGATTTTGCTCCACCCCCTAATTTTTAGGACAATTTATATTCTGCAAACACGTCCACCTCTCAAGATCAGTCTTGAAACTCAAACTATTTCATTGTTTGATGTCAAGAAGTGTGCCTAGGACATGCAGCAAATGCATTCCACGACTGCCACATCATCAGCTTGTGCTCCCTCTTGGAACAGGAGCTGTGTCAGGTACAGATCCATCTCCTCAACCTGCTCTGGCATCTCAGACAGAATGCAGATTTCCTGGGAGTTACACAGCCCTCTGCAGAGGTGCAATAAATCTTTAAACATCATTAAACTTGAATGTATGTGTGAAGACACATACAAGTTCATATAATGTAACAGGTTATCAATCACCATCTCTCTTTGCTGAACTGCTTTTATTTTTTTTCTTTCCCTTCTTCTTTTCCTTTCTCTCTCTCTTTTTTTTTTTTTTTTTAACCTTGCCTTAGGAATTGCTTTTGAAGGTATTTTGATTAGTTATGTAATTAGCCACTTGTACAGTTAAAAGCAAACTTTCAGGGCACATACTGTATGTTTACTTTCTAGCTTTAGGAGAGCTTCATTCAGAAGAATTTGGTATTGTTTCTTTGACTTCCCATGGGAAAACTTTAGTTTTGGAAACCATTCAACAAATGTAAGGTATGCAAAGAACACTGTAAAGACAGTTCTTGAGTTTGCCAACTTTTTTTTTTCTTTCTTTCTTTTTTTTCCCCCAGCTAGTAGTTACTAATTGCTTTCTCCTGTATAAAGGCAGAGGTTTTTCCTATGCATGCTGCTCTGGACTGAGCTTTGATTTCTTGATTACCCATGGAGCTGATAAATTGTGAGTGTTCTCTCCTCTCTCCCTTCCTCCTACCGCCCTGCCCCAGATTGCAGGAGCTTTCAAAAGGATGGAATGACTTACCTTAGCTGATTCTGAGTCATTGTCTCAGCCATTCTTGAGAAAAAGTGACTATCAGTGATAGAATTATCTGAACTGATAGATTTTTGTGTTCAAATCTGCTCATATCCCTTTTACTTCTGGTGAAATTAATGTATATTTCAACCACAGATAACTCCTTAAGACTGGGAATTCATTGGAGACCTGAAGATGCTCATGAAGGACTTAGCATTGTTAATCAGAAAAATATTCTTCAGATATCTGGCCCACAGTGCATTAGGTATGCATCATATCCTAATAATTACTTTGGTTATAGTTTTAATACCCAGCTGTACTGAGTCAAAAATGCATTGAATGTACCTCCATCCTAAAATGAGCCTTTAAGAATGACTGACGGATTAATCTAGTTTGCAAAATCTGACATTTCAGTTCAAGTGGATATGTAAACCCTCTGGTTTGTTTTGGTTCTAGGGTGAATTTCTCAATTATTTAATCTCACGTTATTATAGTGATAAGGAATTTCTTAATAAAAATTCTGAATGTAGCTTGTGAAGATAACTTTTGAGCACTTAAACCATGGAGAGATGCACTTCTTGTCTGAACATGGCAGATATTTTTTTAGCCATCTCTTATGTTAGATTTGTGGGGAGGACTTGATTTTTAACTGACATAAAGATGAATTCCCAGTGAAATGCAACAACTTATTAAGTAGTTTTATAAAATTAATTAATTGGTGCTATCAGCTTATCTTTTTGGTAAATATCTTCTAAAATCCAGCTGCGCTGTCTTCTAAATGGCACAGTGGAAAAGCAACAGAAACTTCCAGTTGCTGCACTGATTGGTAAAATGAAAATTTCTCACAATGATGTTGTTACTGTATTATAAACCATAGCATGAAAATAAGTTTGGTGTTTGCATCTCTTGCTGTAAAACAAAAAAATTCATCAACTATTACCTTATACCTTACCTGTTGACATAATTGCAATGTGACCAAAGAAACCCCTTAAAAGCAACAGGTAACACTTCCTAACCTTGATGCTTTGGCTGTGACACTGTCACGAGGAAGCACTTGGGCAGCAGGGTTACATAAACTCCTTCCTATTTAAAGTCTTGAAGCTCTGCTTAACTGTCATGCATGAGGTAACCTTTCCTTCTGTTGCTGTATCCCAGCAGCTGAACTTCGACAGCCTGCAAGGGACACCTCTGATTGCTTGGTGATACATCTTTTCTTCTTCTAAGCACTAAAATAACCCCACCAACCCTCTCTGAGAAGAGCCCAAACTCCCAGGAAGCAAATTTATGTCTGGGTGATCACAATTCAAATCATTATTGTTGGAGCTGACTGGAATGCAGCACCCAGCTTGTTCCATGATTCGTTTTCTCATTGGCTTTTTGTCACTGAACATGGGTTTTTATGGACTCTCTTGCCATGGATCATTCTATTCTGTGTCTAAAACGAATAGAACTTTGGAATTTAAAGGGAAAAATTTCAGCATTATTGAAAGCAGTGTTCTCGACTTGGGCTAAACTGACCTGGGTTAGCTCAGAAGGAAATCTAATAGGACCTTCTCCTGGGAATGCAAAGCCATTGCATCTATCCTTGTCCTGAAAGCTTCTGTTTATGCTGAGTGGAAGACTTTATAGCACTTTGGCTTGGAAAGAGCAGGATAGGTTTAGCTGGGGTCAGGTAAGGTCTCCCCAGCCAGGTTAGGGTGTCTCTATTTAATAAGGCACATATAGCCCGGGAGAAGGTTCGGGGGTGGGGATGAGTTATGGTGCTGCCAGGGAGCTGGGGGAGCTCCTCATCCAATACCTCTGCTAATGTTTGGGGTTTGCATAGTTCCTGGCCTGAACAGTGCAGCCACACTGAGGCACCTTGGGCTTCTTCCATATCGCTGGGACAGAGGGAACTTCGAGCCCCGGGGAAAGCAAAGCACAAGGATAATGAAGGTGTGAGTGTTTTTATTTATAAAGCAGGGGCTCCATATCAAATGACCCCGGGGGGAAAGCTAACCATTCCCAGGCAAAGGTGTGGTGGGAACTCAGATAAAGGTTTGTACATAGCCCGCAGGGAGAGTAGCTTAGTGTGAAATCGAGTTTATTTAAGCTTTTCAGAGTCATGCAGCCCGTGGTGCCATGGCAGGGTCTCATCTCCACAAGCCAGGACTGCTTCCAGGTAGACCCCAGTGGAACTCTCAGGAAAGGGGTGCTCCACGCAGCAAAGACTATTAGAACTATGTGGGCATGTACATGTCACTTTTTCAGGAGTATGTTGGTTATCTTGATTTTCTTCATTTCCTGCCAGCTTGTGTGTGTTTCAATGAGACCGAAGGATTCGTGTTTCCTTGCCTTTAAAACACATGCTTTGGGATTTGCTTGCAATATATTGATCTTGACTGTAAAATCCTGTGCCCCAAAAAAGAGAGGAATAAAAAATGAAGCCTTGTAATAAATTTTTGTGAGAGTCCATTTTAAGCATTGATTAAGGACATCCAGTTATTCTGAAGATATCCTTCCTCTGAGGAAAAGAGACCAGGCTGCCTCCTCTCACCTGCTGTTCTAGTTTTATAGAAGGCTCTTCTTTAATCATGACTTAAATAAATAAACAATTTATCTGTGAAACACTCCAAATACTGAGAACCACATTGTAATGCAGTAGTTTAGGGGGTGGAGCAATGGCAATTGTTTCTCCTTCCTGTAAAACTAATTGTTACCAGTCCTCACAGGATCATATTATCCGTAGATGGGGCAGGGACAGAAGTGTCTGAAGGGGCTTCTTTGGCTATTGCATTTCTATTTCGTCAAGTATAAAAACTGCTCATGCAGATCTGACCATAGTCCTTTAAATCAGTATCTTATCTCCAGGCTTCGAGATATCAACCAGAACAAAGTGCACCAGGGTTTTATGAATGGAGCCACATAATGAATTTGATTGTTTGAGTCTGACAAATTATATGAAGCTGCTGAACTGGAATTGCAATAATCCAGAGCATGCACTGAGTTTCCTGGTGTCGTTAACACTGAGGTTCATTGTATTTGGCTGCACACAGATTGGGTCAACAATTTTTTTTCTCTGGCATAGTAGAAGAGAGGCTGTGATCCATTGGCCTAACAAAAAAATCATTTATAAATTAAGTCAAATACCAATGGTTAGTGTGTAGGAAATGTTTTCTGGCAAATGGGAGGTCATGGTATAATGCACTGGAATCAAGCAGGGAGGTGGAAATGAACCTGATTTTCAGCAGAGCAGGTGACCACCAAGTCAGTGGTATTGGAAGGCACATTTGATTCTTCCTTTTAAGTCTATTTCTTTGTAAATACAAAGTTATCAAGGAAACGGTGGATTTTTAAAAAGGAATGTGTGTCCTTTTACAATGATGCTGTTTAAGGAGTTGCAAATTCTAACTTTTATCCCATAATGTAAATATTTGAAGTAGATTGGTATCAACATGACAAAGTGGAATTTCTTTCCTTCCCCCTGTCCATCATCCTCCCCTCCAGAGTGCTGTGGGGCAGCAGCTCCTACACTGTTGTCCTAAGCAGAGTCATCATTGTTCTGAAGGTTAAAAGTACAACCAGTGAAGATTTGGTTGGGATTTGCTACAAGTCAGAGGTAGAATACCTACCACAGTTGATGCTAGGTAGGGTTGCAACAGGAAAACAGAGGAAGTGAAAGCATTTGGCTGTGTCATGGGTCTGCTAAATTTAGGATCTGATGGGCTAGAAGAGAAAATGAAAAGACCTGTTTTCATAACAGAATTGATGAATGCACTGAGCAGCTCCAATATTTAGTAGCTTTGCCAGTCAAACCCTCAATTTTCTCTGCTTTTTTATTTTACAATGGACTGAAAATAATATCTTTTGTGGAATGTGACACTTGAAGGACAAATATTTGAGTCTTTGTTTTGCCAGAAGAAAAAAAATAGCAAATGTAAAAATTTCTTTAAATGGAACTGATTTTATTTATTTATTGATTCACCAGCCATACCAACTTACCAACATTTCATGAAACTCCATCATTATATCAGTGTGCTGTAAAAATTCAACTATTTGTTTGTTTAAGACACCTTCCCTAATACCTCCTAGGAAAATCTTGACACCTACAGGAGTTAACGAAGATGCATGCTTTGGTATTAATCTATTCAAGTCCTCCAGCAGGAATTTAAAGTGTTGAAATTCAAATGTCTAAATTTCAGGGTTCCAAGACGTGCATACAAGTGGTGCGCAGAGGTGGAGCAGAGGTGAGTCTGGTAGTGGAGGAGAAAAAGAACATAGTAGGTGTAATAGTGAAACACTATTTCAGAATGTTCTCCAGAATGCAGAAACAAGAAATATCAGAAATTTAATTTCTCAAAGTTTTCTACTTTTTTTTTTTTTTAACACACACACACATAGATCTGGCCTGTGGTGAGGAACTCCCTGGGTTAAACAACATTGTATAAAGAAACATCTCCTTTTCTCAATCTTAGATTTGTCACCTGCAAGATTCATTTGTTAGTTCTTGTATTGGTAGCTACCTGAAGTTATTGTTTGCTGTTCATCTTTTGCATGTCCATCATGACCTTGGAGATCTTAACCACAGGTTCCTCATAAATCCCTGTTTTCCAGGCTGAGTGCTCACGGACTATCTTGTTAGTCATGTGTGGAAGCTGGTTTATTCCCTTGACCATGAATGTTGCTTTTCTTTTTCCATTTTACAAGACGGGAAAACCAAAACTGCAGTATTTGATCCATGGGCACATCACAGACTGTTTAATAGGGAATGTTGTTCCTTTCCCATCTGATTCCTGACAGTATCTGCTGTCTGTTTTCGGACTGTACTGGTAGAATTCTAGTGCCTGTGTTAGGGCTGGTGTGCTGGAATGAATTCATTACCACATGGTGAGTTATTTAGTAGGCTCTTCCTACTCTTTACCCTAAATAACCTTGTGCATCTCTGTTTCCTAATCCAGTTTCCTCTGCTAATAACCCACACTCCTGCACTTGGTCAGGCTGCTTAGAAAACGAACAAGTTCCATTGTGAACTTGCTGTTTCCTGTGCTGAGGGTGTTTGCCTGAAGCTAAAACAAATCTCTAAACCTGTGAGACTAACCTGTCATGTATTAAACATTGTGCTGCTTTCTCAGCTTTCCCTTCCTCTGTTCTTCCCTAGTTCTGCTCATTCCCTAGAGCAGGGAGCTTTCCTCCTCCTTTAGATCTGTAGCCACAAAATAATCAAGTAAAATGTAAAGTAAATGGATAATTAAGATGGGCTAATGTAATCCTGGTATGTGGTACTAAATGAATGAATATTTTGTAATTGAAAAATTATGACAAGGGACCCTGTATGTCCCCTCTGCTCGCCAGCACTAATATTGGTTTCTGCACTTGCCAGTGTCATTCAGAATGCTGTGAGTAGAATGATAAGTTGTTATGACTTCAGTCATCTTTGCTCAGGTTGGTACCAAAAGCCACTTTCACTGTTAATGTGGGTAATTACCGATGGGAACTGGCATAAACCTAAAAACTTTATTTATATAATTCACTGAATACCTATGCCAGCTACTGAGAGCTCAACAGCAGTTTGGAGATTAAAGGATGTATTGTCCATGCAAATGTCGTGGTGGAAAATAATTTCTTAATGATATAATATCTGGCAATTGCTCTTGCAAACTATACCAAATGTGCTTAAATAAATGTGTCTTGCAAGCATCTTCCCTGCTCTTTATACATGAGCACACAAATGTGCTTTGCAGAAACAATTCTGAGGTATAATTGCATTCTATTAGTAACTCCATTAGAGTTGCATCTCTTTGCGGGCAGACTTCCCCTAAAAAGAGGAACTGCATGAGATTCATTTATGCCTTCAGACAGCAAGAACTTTTTGAGACCACAAGGAGGGGAGAGAGTGTTACCTTAGCACACAGTTGCTCACTTGCTCTCTCCTGATCCACATCTCCCTCTCCCCTCCTGCAAGACCAGATTGTTCTCTGAAATGTAGTTTTGTGGTTTTGCTGCAGGCAGCTGGTTGAGTTACAAGTAAATTGCTGCTTTCTCTCATACCTGTATTTCAGATGAGTTCACAGAGCAGATTAAGATAAACAATGGAGGCTATTAATGAGAGCCTGGAAGGATGGTGAGAGGAAATCACACATGAAAAATTGGCTGCTTCCCTGCCCCCCTTATCTCTGTTATACCTTGTGATGGTACAAAGATATGCAAAGGACATAGCACTAGGTAAGTGATGAGAATATTTTCTTAATATTGAGTGGACAGTTGTTATTTTGCTATTAAATATACTTATCACGATGAATAATATCCTTTCCACATAATAGGTTATCATTTGACCATCTTACTCCTAGAGATCTCCATGAACTTGTATACTTTTCAAACTATTTTTTGTCTTTTGGAAGGGGAGTTGTCGGAATAATTTCTAGGTAAAAAAAAGGTCTTAAAATATTTCAGACACTAGCCCAGAATATCCTTTAATGGTCTTTACCTTTTCTCTACATAAACATCTAATGCATATTGGTGAATTTAACTTTCTTATAATGTTGACTTAAGCTCACATTTTTTTCCTTCACTCCACTCTTCCGTGCAGCTCAGTCAGATTTAAGAATTTGATGTAGATAACAATTTGAATTTGCCATTAAAATAGAATCTGGCACCTTGCAATTATTTCTTCCAGTGTGGGAAATGGATCTCATGGATCCCAGCATTACAAAGCAAAATTATCTTTAAAATGTCTACAGTTTTATAGCAGCTTCCTACTTAGGATGAAAGATATTTTCAAACTTTAGTGAATTTTCACAAAGGTTCTGTAGGAGGGAAGTTATGTCAGTTATTTGAGCTGACAGAGGAAAACTCTGGCACAAACTGGGAACACTCCCTGACCGCCAGTCTCGTGTAGCAGCCATGAATGGTCCTTCACCCAGCAGTTCCTTTTCTAAAAGATAAAGAATTTGAGATGATAAAAAAAGTGCCTAAATGATAAGTAGATTAGCAAGTAATAATAATGTGCTGCAAATTCAAGTTGATGGCAATTGTTCTGAGTTCAGAGTGAGCAATGCCAGTATACTTTATTAAGAAAACATGACTGGAAACCTGTAAGGATGACATGGAGCATTTGACCAGCAGTGTCTTGAGCAAGCTCCTTGCAGGATTAAATTGCAGTGCACCAGCTGGAAGCTCTGATTGATAAACAGAAATATTTGTACTGGTATCCCCACTTCAGGGCGCTACCTATGAAAGTGTCTTTGCTGGGGTGAAAATTGGATGGCAATAGGCTGCTCAGGCTAATTATGATCACGTGGAGCTGAAGAAAGTGACTGATTTTTCATTGACAAATAAGATATCTATTCTTAATTTGAGAGGGTAATCACTTTCCACTTATGGGGTTTTTTTGAATTTTGAATCATTCTGTGAAAGGAGAAAAATGGATTAATCAAATATTGTAACCTAAACCCAACCAAAATCTAGCATTCATCCAAAAAATCCTACTGACCTAGAAGTACTAATTGTCAAAAGAATGGCTGTTTGATATAGGTATATATTGTGTTAATGAAATCTCCAGAAACTATAACACGAGGTATTTGGTTTTGTCCTTATTTCCCTCTGACTAGTATACACCCCTGTGACTACAAATGTTGTGATTTATAATTTCCCTGCTACCTGCCTGACTGCTGCTGGGGTGCAGTTCACGAATTTAAACTCGCACATGGCCTCTCCTTTGCTGCAGCTTGTAGTCCTATTTATTATAGTTGTCGTTTCGGGGTTTTTTGGAAGCAGAATAAAAACCTTGACAAGGTGTCTGCTTGCAAAGGCCTGACAGAGATAGGAGGGGTGTGCAGCAAAATCAGCTGCAGCTTTATAAGCCCTACATATGCCAGTAGCAAACTGGGAAAGGTCCCTTCTGCTCAGGATAAAGGTGGAAGTGCTTTGTCATACATGGCAGGCTGCGGGGAGAGGTCAGTCCAGGCTGCTTTTGTCCATGCAAAGCCTGTGCCCATGGAAAGGACCTCTTATTTCCCTTTTGGGATCTATTGAAATGAAGCCTAGAGGTAATAGTTTCAAGTCATAAAGGAGCCTTACATTCAAATCAGTTTTTCTAGTCTGTGGTACAGTAGTTGAGGTTTATTCATGCTGTTCTTCAGGCACCAAGAGGAACGAGATATTCATAGCCAATATTTTACTGCAGTTATGTATCTACTTTTCATGCTCTTTATTCCTGATGAAACTTTTCATGAATATATTGAAAAAAATCCTGAATCAATAATTTTCCCTTTGAGTTTTTTAATTCTTGGTCTCACAAAGATAATTCCAAATATTGTATTGATGTTTGTGGGTAGATTCTGAATACTCTGAACAATATGCCTCCTACTTCAAAGAGTTGACAATTTAGAAGACCAGAAGTCAGTGACATCTGAGAAGGGCAGAGCAGAAAGGATTTGCTCCAATTTTGAACAGTGAAAATTTGCCTTTCAAGGTCATAAGGCAGAAATAGCACGCCAGTTGCGTTCCTTGCCGATGTAATAGAAACAACTTATGAGACTGACGGTTTATTTTAAAGGAAGTAGAGATGCTTTTTTTGTTCCTCAGTGTAGATTTGGAGATATTCATGTGGTTAATACAAACTTAGTATTTTGAAAGGTTTTTTTTCTGAAGGGATTTTCATGTTTGTGTCCATTTTTCACTCAAATTGAGTTTCTTGTAAAGTTGTGTGGTGGTATACACTTGACATCACAAACAGAAGTTACAGTAACTCTTTATGAAAAAAATGCAGAAGGTTAAAACTAATGTCTGGTCCTAATATTTGGTGCTGAAAATGAAAATGCTGTCAAAATTCAAGAAGATGACTGTGAAAGACTTAGAAGTGCTATTAATTGAGTGCTGCTTAAATTAAGCCTGTGAACCCACACAAAGACATGTTCTGGAGCATGAATTGAATACTGGGATTGTTGGCTGGATTTTCAGGCTCACTGTCAAGCACTGCTCTGCATTTTAGAGGCTTGGGGAGGAGAGCAGTGCAGTTGTGCTGTCAAACATCTCTTGTGGCTGCAGTTGAATCTATCTGGAAGTGCTCCATCGCCATAGTGGGGCTTTAGGAAAAGTAATGTCTCCTCATCACCTAAGGAGAGCAAGTAAGGAAAAGCCTGTCCCTGTTAACGTCTTTCCCATTCACTGATTTGTTTATTTTTTTATGTATACAGCGAATCCCATTTAGCTTTCTGTTTTTTGGGAATATGGTAAAAAGTTTGAGAGTGTGGAATTGTATTCCTTGGATAAAGTTCACACCTCAAATAGACCTTAAAGAAGGCGTAAAGCCTGCTCTGAGTTCCCAATTGGGATTTAACTGGAACTTAAATAGAGTATAGACCATAGACTGGCAGATAGGAATGAATTTCATATAAAGCAGTAGCTTATATGGAAATATTAATTCTTTACTTTACACTCAAAATACAATTTGGGATACTAATGGTAGGGATGACTATGGCATGTTTACCTGAAAGTTGTGGGGATGTACAGCATGAGTAGCTACCTGAAATGTGGCATTTTCATTTTCACCACCAAATATTAGGGCCATAAATTAGTTTTAACCTTCTGCATCTCATGGGGCTTTCTACAAATAATACCAAAAACATTCTTCAGCGGTTATACCTTTGTGATCAGAAAAGGTGAAGCCCACAGATTCTATTTAGCTGACAATTTCATTAGGTGACTGTACAACAGCATGCAAAGCACAAAAACACAAGTCAATAATTAAAGGAAAAGGTTACACCCTTTAAAGGGTTTCTTTTTTTTTTGAACTGCAAATTTTTTCTGTAACAAATGTAAGCATTGTGAAGAATAATAATGGGTGTCCCCTTCCCTTTAAACTCCTTCCTACAGAGGGGAAAGCATGAGTGTTTTACAATGGCCTCTTCCTTCCCTGCCTCTCTGGTGAGAGGTGAAATTCATCCTTGTTTGAGAGCATTTAGAGACACATCAAGACTTTATTTTTGTGCATCAAGGTGAAATCTCTTGGGCACCTTTTCCCTTCAGCACAAGCTGTGAGCTTTGAGCATGGCTGTCCACACAACCCCAGACCAGAGCTACAGGGAAACAGGAGACCATAGGGGCAAAGTGCTCTGAGGCTGCTTTTGAGTTTCACTCTTTCCAGTGGATTAAGTGAGTAGTTACCATGAGGTTATTGCAAAAACCTGTGAAATATTTTTGGTAGCTGAGTCTCTGGCACCAGGAGAGAATTCAGCTAATTTTTTCAAAATTCTGGCTCATGTTACAGTGGAACTGTGGATAAAATATCTATCTGTCCTTGCTTCTATTTTGCAAATCCCTGAACTATTTAGCCTGCCCATGCATTATGGTCCAAAGCATTGCGTCTAAATTTTTATTTTGGCTTTTTAAAAGGTGCTATTTATATGATTTAGGATGCTTAATGACATGCATACTAATTGTAGAAAAATCCATCAGATATTACCCAGTAGACCAGACAGGCTCCTTCTTGGTTGTTATGGTCCATCAGGTAAATACATACCTTGGAACATGTACTAATGTCAAAAACCATGAATTATTTACCCAGCAGATGCTGTTCCAGCATGCTGGGCAAATGTGTATCTAGGGTGGGGTTTTTTTCAACAGCTGATTTTTAAACTTTTTTTTTTCAAACTGAGAAGGCTATATCAATTTTGAAAAAGCTGCCATGACTATTTATCGGAAAAATTCACACATTTTCAAAGCTAACACGAGCCAAGCTGTGTGCTGTTATTAATGTGCATTTATACAGCGCTGTAACATTGTATATAATGGGTCTGGAACCATTTTCCTAACAAGCCTATATATCCCTGTGGTTCTTATGTAATGCTGGCTTTGTCTGGTTGGTAATGGAACAGATGGATTGTTGCTCTCACACCCAAGCACTTGGGGTAGTCAGACCAGTGCCAGGCCTCCATGTTAATTCCTCAGTGTTGTCCGAGTCCTTATAGGAGATCAGGAACAGTATAAATACATTGCATATCTAATGTAAAATGTGTGTTTTCTCCACATTAACTACTTCATCCCTGCAGCTAAAGTAGCTGTTTACTCTTTAGGTTGTTTTATAGCTGGGGTATGGAGTGAAGTAGTAACTTGTCCAAGTTTAACCAGCTGGTCCTGATGTGAGGACACAAAATGTTGTTTTCTTAAAGTAAAACTTTCTATATACAGAAAATATAAAATAAATAGAACTAATAATAAATAAATAAAATATAAAATAAAATATACAGAAAGTATATTTTGTCTCACCCCCTCTTGTTTTTCTAAATAATGCAAGCAGGTAAAGAGACAACTTTTTATTCTTGTTATTGATCAGGGTCTCACAAAAGACTTTCTGAAAGCATCAGGTACACAGGTGTGTGGACCACAACATCATCTGAAACATGAAGAGTATAGCCCAATGCATTTGAACATGCCCTCAGGATTTGCACGTCTTCTACCTGAACATTTTCAGTCTACCTTTCAAGATAGATTTGTGCAGATGCACTCACTGGGTTGAATTTAAGTGTGTGCACCATAATCTTTGATTTTACCATCATCCCCTACTCTGATTTTTCAAGGAAATGCATCCTAACTTGGCATGGTATTTGCAGAGTTCCAGCATGCAGCTTCAATTGAAGGGACAAGCTGCAGCCTCACGCAGGGCAGTGCAGAGAGGGGAAGGGGGTCTGTGGCAATCTTTTCCACAGGAGTGCCAACAGCACGGCTGTGTTAGATGACAGCACTAAAGCCAGAGGCCATTAAAATGCTTTGAAAATGCGTCTGTTACACAGGTATCTTTATAACCTAGTCCTATCTGTAGCTGACGAGACCTTGGCTTTCATTCATGTGCCAACCATATACTACAACAATTAAAATACTACACTCATAAAGCCCTGATTTTTGCGTGCATGCGCAGCCTGACTAAAGCTCAGCAAATGAGATTGTGATTGTAGCCCCAGCTGCAAAAGGGGGAAAAAAAATCTGTGATATTTGGAGTAAAAACTGAGGCTAATGGTGGTGTTATGGTCCATGTTCAAAGTGTCATTACTGGCTGGTGATTTACATTTTGCATGCTCACTGAGCAGCCTTTCTCCTGTGTGTTAGTTTGGACGACAATGCATTTTTTCATATGGGAGGAAGCAACAAAATAATAGTGAGAAATTAACCAATCAAAATCATGGTAAATAAAAGTCTCTCTCTCTCTTTCTTTCTTTTTAAGGCTCAAGAGGCAGCTGGCACTCTCAGGCTTTGTTATACTGAGGAAAGAGAACAGCAAACTGCATGCAGTATAGAGTCAGTGTCATTGAACCTAATGGCATGAATGATCTCACACCATTGTAGTAAGACGGAGATTTACTGTGCTTAGCAGAGAACCCATATTATGGAGAAAAGCATCGATCTACTTCCACATTTTATTCACATGAACGACAAACAAGTTATTCACTATTATGCAGTCACATTCAATCCCCTAGTGTCTGAGTCACAATACCTCCCAAGTCCCTCACACTTTACAGCTGTGCAGAGCACCTAGCCAATAACTACTTGTCTACATTTTGCAACCAACAGAAAAGGTTTATTAGCCCCTCTTACTTGACCAGTTTACAGTTTAGGCTTGTGTTTGCTGGGTAATTTTAGCCACAGTGTTTGCTTCCTACAATAATATGTCCATTAATGCAATGTCCTCTCTCTCCCTCTCTTTTTCATGTTAGGCATTAGGCAGGTGGAGAGAGAAGCTCTGGTTACATTGCCAGCTTCACTTTTTGGATCAGATTTTGACTTTTCCATGGCCTAGAAGTTCTGCTTCCAAGTGCTCAGTCCCTATTTCCTATGCAAAGAGTGCAAATAATGTAGGCTAAAATAAATGAAGATAGGAAAGGCAGGGAGAGAGATTCAGTGCAGTAGGGATGCTTTGTTCTTGGCTTTTCTGTATTTATTGACTAATGCCACCTATTACAGAATTTTTTCCTTTTTTTTTTAACTCCAACTTTGGTACTGTAGTGGAGATACCATAGCAGTAACTATGGCAAAAAAAAGAAAATGCTGACAAATTATTTAATTTCTGTTTCAGTGGGGAGAAACTAAATAATGGTGAAGAACAGTCCAAAAGCACATGGTATATTTGTGCTTTAATTCCCTGATTCTTTATGTTACAGTGCCTGTGCAAGTCCTCCTTAGCTATGAGAGGATGCTCTTGGTACAGGAACTTTGGGCGAATTCAGAGTCCCTGCTACTGTCATCCCCATTACTTCCAGTGTAGCTCTCGGGGCAGATTGAAGATCTGACAGGGAAACCTGTGTGTACTGTGCTACCATTCCTGACTAGTCTAATGGCCTTCTGGGAAATGTGAGGTTGGTTTTCTCATTTCCTTTTAACAGGAAAACTCAATTTGAGCCCTTCTTCAGCATCATTGTAGCTCCTCATTTGTAGGATTCTGCACAGTTACCTTGTCTTCATAAGCTTTGTTGCATAGTCCTTAATTGCATGTATTTTCTATGGTGTCAAATACCGCAGAAAACTATTGTTTCCCAAACTTAAGTCACACCAAATCTATAGCTACCTGTTATCATATATCATTTGTATCATTGATTCTTCACTCTTTTTCTTCATTTATTCTTCTTAGGGAGTAAAAGCACAACAGTTTTTGAAATGCTAACATTTCATAATGCTAAATGATTTGTCCTAAAGGAGCTGGTAGCCAAGTCAGGAAAGAAATTTGTCTTTTAAACTCCTGCTCTCATTCTTAAAAGAGCTTGAGCTTCTGCATCCCCTTGATATGAACTCTGAATATAGTGTGGAACAAATGGAAAAAAAATATTCTAATATTCTCGTTGCTCTAAGGAAAAATTAAATTCTGCATTTCTGAATTTGTCTTTTCAATGCTTATTTTTGTTTGTGTCTTACAACCTCCTCCTCAAAATGGCATCAAATAACTGCAAGATCTTGACTTTAAGACTAAGAAACTTTTTGTCTTAAGGTTGTCCTTCTGCTGGGATCTTAGTGCAGTAATTTCAGCATTAGCAAGATAGGTTGTTGAATTTCTTGCTCTTAAAAATCTCTGAGTTTGGCTGATTTGAATAACAAGCAACACAATTTCAAGTCTTAGAAATGCTTGCAATACATTGTGACTGCAAATGGAGGAGTGGAAAAGAATTTCCAGTCCCAGTTGATTGCACAATGACCTTATCAAATTATTTAGTAAATGAAAATAACCCAAAAATAATTCCTGAGAACTTAGCTCTAGACATACAAAGTGCTTTAGGCTTGGCCTTCCCAGGGGAAAGGAGTTTTATCCTTCTTGATCTGCAGGGAGGCAGAAGTGTTGGAGCAGAACAGGCTCAAGAACCTAATTTTTGGAAGGATACCCTCACACTTTCCCCCTGTGACTGAGGCAGGAGGAGTTGATTGGTGCATGGAGACCCTCCCTTTACAAACCCTTTACTGCTTGAATATTATCTGTCATTTGTGCCTGGGCTTGTGCCCACCTTGAAGATTTAGCTGGGAAACGTGTGACTTGTTTTTCCTGTTCCTGAGGCAGGACACATCCGATGAAATCCAAACAAAGCTGAGCTGCGCGCGGGCTCCTGGGAGGCGACGCATGGGGCATGTATAGCAAGCAAACATTTGCCTTCAATTCCACAGGAGCTTTTGGAGTTCTGGTTTCCCTGGCATTTTTATCTTTCCCTTGTCTCAGTTAATCTGTGTTATTGTCTATTACTAATTTCGATCCAAATGTAACATGGAAGTTGCAATCAGTTAACAATTTGGTCTCAATTATACAATTACTTTGCCTTCAGTTGTTCAGATGTTTTCTGTGATTCTTTGTTTTCCCATTTCCACACCCTGGAAATGAAGAAAAATAGGATTGGAAGAAACCTCAAAAGATCTTCTAATCCATCCCTCTGCCCCAAGGTGGGATCAATTATATCTCCATCATTCCTGGCAGATGTTTGTCTCTCTTGCTTCTAAAATCTTCCAGTGATGATTATTCCACCATTTTTCCAAAGCATTAGCTCTTTAAGTTAAAATGAAAAGTCCTTGTATGTCTGGTTTAATTTTAAATCGGCTCTACAAAGGACTGATTGTAAATGTGCTGTGGAAAATGACTTAAATAAGGCATAAATTGACTGTAACCTTTGGGCATATAACTGAAATCAATCTTTGCAGGCGGCTTTATGTAGGACTTCATTTTTAATGAACTCTACTATCATTAATCTTTCACAGTTTTTGCTATTCTTTTAAACATGATAGTTCTTGCCATTTTATTACAGAAATTAGTTTAATTATAGATTGATGCCAAACACATGATGAAACACAAATATACATTCAGAAAATTTAAATACAATTTCTTTTACCCACTCAACACAGATTCCTATTTGATAAATGCTTTTTTATAGGAACTGCCAATTTTATAACTCTGGTCTTAATGGGAAAACTAGCATACCTGTATGTCAAGGGCTGGAATAATCTTAGCTTCTGTGTACTTTGTTTGTTTTCCATTTGTATGGAATTTGCTATGAGAAGCGTGCCATTTCTACTGGACTGAAAATATATCCAGTGACATAAAAAAAGCAACTGTTTTAGCATTTTAAGATCTGGCAATCTTCTGCAGCCACTAGATGATATTTCTGGTGTTGAGGGTCTTTTGAATTTCTGAAACTGCTGGAAAGTTTTTCATAGAAGTGTATTAAAATTACAGCAGACCAGAAATCAGTCAGCCTTTAAATCGGAAGTTCCTGGAGGGCGTTGTTACTGAGGAATTAAAGAAAATCCACATTTTGTGACAATCTCAGACTTGGTAAGGAAGCTAACTAGAATTTGGGGCTTCATTTACAGCTTAATGTTATCCAAGATCCCTCTCTAATGAGGTGCTCAAATGTCCAAGATTTGTGCATGTTCTTAAGATTTTACAAAGATTTTAATGTCTCAGTTGCAAAAGCGGATAATTAATAACAACTTCATCTTGTAAATGTGCATATTAGATTAGAGGTTTTCTTTTGCAGGTTGTTAGTTAGATCCAAATTTTCCATACCGTTTCTCTTACCTTTCCCTTCATTTTCAGGGTATTTTCTGCTTTCTGAAACTCAAAGGGGTTTTTTTTGTTTGATTTTTTTGTTTTGTTTTGTTTTGTTTTGTTTTTTTTCCCAGAAAATGTTTACTTTCATTCTGTGTTTGGAAATGAGCATCAGGGCTGCCATCCCACCTCTACCTTGCTAATACTGGAGTTACCTAAGCCAGGTAGCGGACAGAAATTCTCTGGAAAATTGGGATATGCACGGGCTGGGTCAGGCAGTGGCTATGAAAGTGGTCTTGGATAACACGTCAGGTTTACTCCAGTGCCTGCTCATTGTCCGCTTGGGAGAGTTCAGGAGGTCACCCGAAATCCATCACCTCCTCTGCTGTTGTTCTCCCTCTCAGAGCCCTGAGTGTGTTAATGGTTTCTCAGCAGCAGGCAAAAGGAGCAGCAGAGATAAGAGGGGCACACGGATATTATTCAGCATGGCTCTACACGTGTGACTTGTTTTCTCAGGGTACCACTTAGCACTCATGCTATGACACTGTGCAGGAGGGGGCTTTGGATGGGCAGTAACCAAGCAGCACCAGACTGGGAAGTAGAGGGTACTTCAGTGCTTCTTGCATTTTTTGGGCTCATGAACCAGAACAGGCTCCTTTGGCTGCAAGGTGGGAATGGACCCTGAAAGTGTGGCTCCCCACTCACTCTTCTCCAGTCCAGTGTTTAGTACCACTTCCAGCTAACCTTCAGAAAAATGCTTGCAGAGTAGCAGGAAGAAGAGATTTTGCTAAGATACAAAACGCATTTGATGCGCTAAAAGAGTGAAAAAAACTACAAGCAAAGCGTGTTGACATATCTCAGTTGTCAGAAGTAGCTTGTGAAATCCAGTGAGACAAAATCCATATATGCTCTACATATGGACAGTACAGTACAGGCATTTCTTGAACTTATTCTAACTTCCTTAGGCAGCCTTCATAATCATGGAAGGTGCCTGTCGTGACAAATGTAAGTAGGTTCTCCCTTTTCTTTTTTACTTTATTATTTCTTTCCTAACACCCTCCTTGTTCTCCTGCTCTGCCTCCTGTCTGACAGCTTGATTTTCATGCCTTTCAGTACCTGAAATGGTTATAAGCTAATGAGGAAAGTGGTATCTTGTAATATCTATATTTTATTATTGTTTCTGACTTTTTCTCTTAGAGAGTTGGGGAGTGTCTGAACACAGAACACAATATCCTTTCTAAACAGTATTTAAGGATGGAAAAGCAGTCAAAAGGACAGTGACAGTAAGGGAAGTAAAGAAACACCGAAACTAACAAGAAGGTGTTAAGCATCAAAGTGTGAAGCTGCAGTTACACCAGCAGCAGTTAATGAGTTTCTAATAGCGTATGCAGGTGCTATCCTGGAGGGCTCTGCCTGCAGAGAGAGCAGGTCCCAATATACATCAGCAGCTTCATGAAATAAGATGCAGGAACATTTTTGTGACAAATGGATTGTTAAACTTAGTGCCCCTGGTAGAGAGACACAGAGCTCCTTTCCCTCCATTATTTAATTTAAAATGTTCTGCTTGAGTAGTCTGTTCTATATGGGAAGTTTGTTCTCCATGGGCAGTTTGTGCTGTGAAATGTAAGATATTGGCCCAGTGCATGTGATAACATTGCATCAACAAGGAGCCTGTTCTCCAGCGCACCCAGGCAGATCTTTCATTCAGGACAAAGGAAGTGTGGTTTGTGTTAAAGATATAGTTCAACTTTCATAATGAAGCAAGTTATGAATGGTGAATGAAAGCACTTATTGAGCTGAAAGTACACATGCCAGGTTGAGCAATGTTGTTGTTTGTCCAACAATCAGCTGAGTAAGAGAAAGCAGGGACTGAATTTTTGACTTCCTCAGTTTGACCTTCATTTTGTACTTTTTTTAGCGGCGAATTAACACATCCCATTATCAGGCAAATGACAGCTAAAATTTTTTGCTCTTACCCTGTCGTGCAAAAAAGATAGATATGCAAACTGCATTCACAAAAAGGTAGGCCAGTCCTCTGACAAGACAAGCAATAAAGTCCAGTTGTATCAATTGTTATGCAATCAACATAGGCAGTTATTAAAATTCTTCATTTAGAGGGAGAGATGCCATACTCCCTGGCTGATTCTGAGCTGTTCTCTCCACCTTTTTCATACTTTCCTCTCTTTATTTTTGGTACTTTTTCCTGCAAGACTAAACATTGCCTTTTTCATAGATTATTCACCATGAAGAAATACCTTGATTTGAGCTCAAGCTGAATCAGATTTTAATTTACAAGGAGTGTTTGAAACAGATTTTAAAATGGCATAGCAGCACAAAGGTAATCCACAGAGGCGTGTGTTTAAAATAAGGGACTAGTTTATAGGAAAATCTGGAATGTGGGCTGGAACGTGTTCCAGAATTCCACCCTCTTGTCCTGGCTACACAAACAATGTGACTGAGGCCTGCCAAGAGTTGTCATAGAGAGAGAGGAGGAAAGTGGCAAGAATTCCCTCAGCACCATAATCCCTGCAGCCCTGCTACTTAGCACTTTTAAGAGAAAGGAGGATACAGGAAACAAGAATAAGACATAGCACACTGCATCTCTTCTCTCCAATAAACACTGCTTAGAATTTGCTCTAATCTGGGAGAATAAGCATTTCTAAGGCTTTTTTCTGAACATTTGACCTCGGTGACTAGAGCAGTTTATTTTTTTTTAATGCCTTGCTGTTTCTCTAACTCTTGCAGTGTCATCTTTGCACATTGTGAGCTTCATGACATAACTTGAAAACAAAATCCTGGGGTTCTTATTCAGTTGAATTCCTACAAACTTGAGCAGGATATTGACTTCAGGAAAAATGACAGGGCTTTGCAGTGTAGCTGCTGCTGAGCTGACAATTAGAAAGAGTTAAAGAGCATATCACTGAGGTGATGACCTCATAGGGAGATCTTAACCTAAGTTCCTCAAAAGACAATTTAAATTGATGGGCTTTTATAACCACTGAAGTCAGAAATGGGTACATAATGCACTGGCACAAAAATGTCCATCCCACACAGAGTTTGGCAGGTATCCCGGCTTTTGAGGTAACCAATTTTTTATTAACTATCTGCCTCATTTCCAATTGAAATGAAAATAATATTTTTATTTTAAAGTTTAAAAACTTTACAAGTTTTTGTTAGTTGATTAGCTGCCCTTTAGTGTTATGAAAACTGCTTGGGGGTTGTCGCTGGAATTGGTTTTATGAGTGGCGGCACTGCATGGCTGAAGCTTGACGAGGTTTGACATATTCCTTTCCATACTCTCCAAAAAGATACAGAGCACACCACCACTGCCCCCTGTTTTCTCACCTATATGGTAGATTTGCCACCCACTACACTCTTCACAAAATTTTTCATTAACTTTTTCCTTTAATAATGTAAAGTTCCTCTTCAGACAGGGATGTACTCAAGGGTCAGAGTAATCATACAGGCTGGAATGGAGAATCTCTCTTGAGAATGAGCTCAGAGCTTCAAATTCATGTAGGGAATGGCAGAATCTTTCTCTCATCTATATGTGTCTCAACTATGTCTTTAGTCCTGCCTGCAGCCTTCAGGTTGCTGCTGTCTTTGAAAATATTCACCTTTCTACGTGTACTGTTTAATGCAAATACAGGAGACTAAACAAATGTGAATCTGTGGAAGTTTTTAACTCTAGATTTATTGTTAGAATAGGTATTTTAGCATTTGTTTTACCTATAAAGTGGGAAAACTCATGGTCAGCTTCCCAAGAGTGTTTATCAGACTCAAGCAATTAGTAATGTAAATTATGAGAGACGCTGAGTAAAAGGCAACTGATATGCTCAGCACTGCATAGCTATTAATCTCCAGGCCAGTCTTTTCAAGGAGCTGAGCACTCAACAGTTTTTGTCAACTTCCAATTCAGCTCCTGAAGGAGATGCCAAAATAATCAAAACTTCTGCTGGAGGCCTAGTGCTTCAGGAAATCCAGTCATCTGATTTGGAAATGAACGTGGGCAGTTGAAGTTCTGTTGAATATCTGGGCCCTGATGGCTGTGTTTAAGGCTGGCACATCCTTCTTGGCAATTGGTATATTAAATTTTTTCAAAGGCTGTGCTTTCACTTTATTCTGGAAACAACGTTTAAAACACAAGCCTTGAAAGGTGTTTCCTCCTGATTTTTCTCTCTGGGAGACCAAAGTCTCTTATTTATGAACTGAACAGGCAATTACAACCTGTCATTCCCCGCCCAGCTCTCCCAATGCTGACCTGGGAGATAGGAAGTAGTTTGTTCTTTATGCTCAATCAATCTTTGGCCTTTCTCTTCAGCTATCAAGAAGCAGTTTTTCTCATGCAATATTGCCAACTAGTAACCAAATTGAAGCAATTTAAAGGCTTTGAGCATGTATCTTGTGGTAGAGACTTCAGATTGTTGAGTGAAAATCTCCAGAGCCCATTGACAACATTTGGAACTGGTTGATGCCCCTCAAAATAACTTTAGTCTTTGTCAGTTGATTGTGTCTTAGCCTTCCCTTTTTAAAACGAAAGCACAGAACAGAGCAGTGTTGTATGTTCACTGTCATAAGGATTTGAAAACTTGTTGCCATTCATAACTTGATCTCTCTCTGTTGTATAACATTTATATATAAATGTCATTTTAAAGGACCAGGTTTTTTTTTCTCCTCAGTTTTGCTGATGTACATGGAGCAACCTGGATGAATACGTAACATGGAACAGAAACCACTAATAGGCTATTGCCTGTATTAGCTTTGAAATTGTTTGGTTTTGCCTCAGAAAAATGTACATTCCAAATGATCAAACCCTCATACATTTGTTAGGAAGAGCCTATGTTATGCCTGTCCTCAGCTGTGAAAGTACTTCGTGCTTTCACAAAAATGATCTAAGAGAATGAACTATAACAGTTATGACTGATGCTGAGAAAGGAGAACAAGTCCAACTTGCTCTTAAAAACTGCTCTGTTCTTCTGGGATATTAGGACCATTGCCTAACATATGGGAAGACATATAGCAATATACCTGCTGCTGCATTACCTAGATGCAATGGAATGAGTGGATCTCCTATCCCTTCTTCCTTTTAATTGCTTGTATTCTAACACATATTTTTTTCTTAGAGATTTATATGGATTGGTATCACTTACCATTCTGTTGTCAAGAGACTTTCTTCCTAATATTTAATCTTCCCTAAAACTGCTCAAATTGTTATGTTAGGCATGCCTGCTACATTTGTGTTGAACACAAAGAAAAGGGGCAGCTTTAACAGTTGTCTTTTCAGTTACAGCCTTATCAAAGGAGCTATAAAAATATGAATGTCTCTTCCTGTATGCATGATTTTATACTCATGAATAAGCTCTGTGCCGCGCCAGTTCCTGAGAAAATGAATATAGCCACCACAGAGCTGCTGGTGGTGCACACACGGGAGGGGGAAATGCATGGAGCGAGGCTCCCTGTGTGCAGAATGTGTCCTTTAGGTGGTGCCATAGTGATTTTTTTTAAGGTGAAGCAGCTCTGGCCCGCAAGCGCAGGACGCAGGGAAGGAAAGGATGCGGCGCATAATGCATCCTCCTACCCGGAGCCACTCGGAAACATCTGAGAGCACAGAGCCATCCCCACGCACAGGATGTAATGCTGCTTGAGTAAATATACAGCGGCTGCTGTCAACAATGGGGAGAGCAAGAGTTGAAAGAATGGCAACTTGAAACATCTTTTCCTTTTTTCTTTTTTCTTTTTTCTTTTTTTTTTTAATGTCTTTTAAATGGCTTTTAAATGTCAGTATCACCAAAAGTGAGAAAGCGGAGGGAAAAGACAGTTATTCGGAATGGGTGTGGTCCGTGGAGTTTAGATTTAAACTGCCAGGCAATGCTAAACCCATCCAAAGAAAAAGGAAGGGTTTGGATGTGTTGTCAGTTGGATTCACGTGGCTCCTGGCTGAGGATGAATCATGAAGAATCTCAGAAATATGTACAGAGAATGTTTAGGGTGGGTCTCAAAGCAAACATAAAATGCAGTTTGTTGCTAAGTGGGCAGGAAATCTTGCCTCATGGGGAAGGACCAGGGAAATGAAGAGTTCAAATCCCTGTTTTCATGGCCCTGGCTGGCCAGTTTCTCACCGTGCTTTTTTTTTCTTGCCTTTTTTTTTTTAAATAGATATTCTAAACTGTCTGATCAGTTTGAAGCCATTTTCTTGAAATTAATGCTTTAATGTATATTAGATGCTTTGAGAATGCTGAATTAAAGGGAACACATACGCACAAAAGCATTGCTGTTGTTTACATATTGTTCAGATGATGTTTTCTTAAAAATCAGGGCACCCTCTGTCTTATGTTTTCTCACTGTATATGGGTCAGAAAAGCACAAAAGTACTGTGTGTCTGAAATATTTCCAGCAGCTTCGTGGACCTGCTTCCAAAGCTCATTGAAATCTTGTTAACAGAGCACTCTACCTCCCCCTGATACCTCACACTGCAAAACAGCTTTGAAGGCCTAGACTGAATAATGAAGGAAACAAGGGCATCTGGGGTCCATTATTTACCCCATTTCATAAGGCGCTTCTACAAAGTCTGCTGCCTGCCTTTTCAGATCCATTCCAGAAATAAATAAATACAAAGCCTGGAAAGAGTGAGCAAGTCAGAGTTGTCTGCTGCCTTCTCTACTGCCCCCCTCCCCTTTTCTTCTTGTTTCACAGGACACATTCGTTTCATCTCAGCTACATGAAGTTCTCTTTCTGCCCAAGACACTTGTTCTTCCCCCTTCACGGATTGTTTATTCCAGGGAGCTCCATTTTATTTTGCTTGGGAAGACATCTCAAACACTTCTGGGTTTTGAAGAAGACCAGCGTGAAGCTGCTCAGAGATTTTTATTTTCACTTTTTTCTATTTTCTTCTCAAACTGACAAAGACTTGAAGGCTTGCATTGTGGCTGTGACTGCATTAGGAAAACACATGTGAAATGTCAGTAAAGTGATTCCCAGCTCACTGTGTTAACTCACAGGAGAGCATTTTAAACTAATGGGGGTAATCTGAAATGTTAATGCATCCCAAAGGCCAGAATTGCTGCAGAGGGAACAAATTGTGGAAATTTTTGTCAATTCTAGAGTGTCTGAGCATTTTTAAGAGGGTTGGCCCAAAAGGCCTCTACATTTCTTATGAAAATAAACGCTCTTCAAAGCTGGCTTTCCAGTGAAAACCTTTTGGAATGCTCAGTCAACACTAGAGCACTTTCTCCAGGCACTTAGCACCCCTAGTATAGGTGGAGTATCTGGGTGGCAACATTACCGCAGAGGAACTGTAAGTTGCAAATTATTAATTTTGCACATTTTTTCCTATTATTTGTTCTCTGACTAGATGATAATTTATACCAATTTGTTAGTGGTCAGTTTGTAGCTGTCTGATTGAACATTTGCACCTGTGGCTTCTATCCACAAACTTTAAAGCATTTATTGAGAGTGTGGCAATTATTGGTGAGCAAAGCCTTGCCCTTGTTAAAATCCTTTGCAAGAGTGACCACTAAAGCCCCATAGATTCCTACATTTTTTTTTTTAATCTACCCGGGTAGGACATTGCCTTTATATATTGCTTCTACTTTGATTTAGTTGAGCTGACAGTTCTAAACTGAGCTAATTTCTTACGTAAATGAGTGTCTGCAATCCAACTGCAATGGACTTTCCTCTTGCACAGTTCAGAAAAGCAATAATGTCATTAATATGTCAAAAGAGGGCTAGAACAGGATGAAAAAAGTAGGAGACCTTTGGATAAGTAATTATTTAGAGAGCTCCTAAAAATAATTCTAATAATAATTTACTTATCCTAAAGGAGGGCTCAGGTCTAAAGGAAAAGGCTAGACAGTGCATATCCTGAATGTTAAGGCTGCTGCATGCTCAGCTGTTTATTTGCACCCATCCAAACCATTTCCAAAATGAGATAGGGCTCCTGTTTCAATCTCCCTGCCTATTGTTCAAGGAGCAAATGATCTTCTGTACTTTAGGTTGGGAACTTTACTGGACTTTATGTGCCTGAAACATCACCTAAAATCAGCCTCTGAGGTGCAGAGGGTTTTGCTGATCTCTTTTAAGTGAGCAAAGCTGCTTCCTAGTTATATTTATAAAACTAATGAGTGACTTTTTTCCTTTCAGAGAAAATGGTAGATCTTAGTGTTCACCAGCATGTGTTTCACGAGCAGTTACCAACCTGTGATCATGTGCATATCATTTAAATAATAGGCAGAAAAATCTCCCAGAAGCAGCATGAGTACCTTTTATCTTTCTACCATAATAATCTTAGGTTTAGCCAACAAAGTATCTCCCAGTATCTGTCATATTTAACTGACAGCCCCCACCACCAGCCTCTGCTGAATCATTGTTACATGTGCCATTCCTTTTTCTTTTTTTTATTTTTAATTTTTTTTTTAGTTTTAGAGAGAATGTTTTGCCACTATAGTAACTGTCAGACAAAATAATGAGCAGTCAAAAATAATGAGCAAAAAAGAAAGACAACCTGAAAATTATGGTTAATTCAACCGTGACATCTCTTGGTTGGCCCTGAATTGCTGCATAAATATTTGCCTGTTTTCAGCAACCTACTCCCCACCAGTCCCCAAACAGAACCCCCAAAAACGTAATGCATTCTTCCACACTGCTCACTTTTCTGATCCTTAGTTTTCTTGCACAGATGAGTGGAATGTTTACTGAATACCCAATTTAATCAAAAGCTTTTGGTTGTACCTTTGCTACTATTATGGAGATGTGGTGTGAAGGCCCTTCATGCCAGAAGTGTGAGGTGGGTTTGGGACACTGTTAGTCCATTTCTTGCCACAGAATTTAGAAGGATGCCGCAGACTGCAGAGCCAAAAAATGAGCAGTTACAAATCAGTGAGGTTGGCTTGTGCAGGACTATATTACCCCATGTTCTGACTGCAACCTCCTCTCATATTTGCAGGCAAATTCATCTTTTTCCCCATGCTTCTTGCTGAGTACGGAAAGTACATGACAACCAGTGAGAAGTTGTAGGAAAAGCTTGTGGAGATGCCAAGCATCCTCAGCTTGATCAGAACCCCACAGACAGTCACATCCAGAAGATGGTTGCAGTTTAGCTGTAATTATGTGCTTCTTGCTAATCTGACTCCTCTCCACACCTCCACGAGTGCAGCAGTTGTTTGTTAGGCTGAGGCTGTGTGGAGGTGGTAACATTTTTGCTGTTATGTGCTTTGCAGACGTTACTTCCTGGTAGCTGCAGTTGCTAGACTTTGAAACCAGCGGGGTAACCAGCTCTCAGGGGAGCTGAGGGTGTGTGGCATGCTGCTGTCTCACTGACCTGGAGCTGCTGGGTGTACATGTGCTGCACTCTGTATTAGTTTGGATTTCCCAGTAGCTCACAGCCTTGCACTTCCTTTTGTGGTTGCTATTGCATTATTCCCTACAGTTTTTATGCATTTAACCTTTCTTATTGGATTTCAGTACGATACTTTCTTCTTTCCCTCATATTTGCTGTTGTCCTTCAGGTCTGCTGCTCTTTTCTTTCTTTCTTTCTGCTCTATTCATTTTAAATACACCTGGTAGTTTATGCAGTTTGACCCTGCTTTTCAGAAAAGAGTATTGGTCTACTGAGAGTTGTACAGATCTCAGGTATGTCAATAACTGATTCTGAGCAACCATAGGGTGTAAAATGAACAAAGAACAGGTACAGCCCTAAAGTCTGATGGAAGTTGTCTGTCCTGCTTTGAGGAACTCAGGTAGGAACAGCAATATTATCAATTGCTATGGTCAGAGAACAGCGTTAAGAAGTCATTTTGTCTAAATCCCTGCTTTGAGAATTAACCTTCCCTGTGGTGCAGTTAAATTGTTCAACCTATTAGTCTTAATTTTCTTTCCTGTTACATGGAGGTAATACGAATTGTTTAGGTATCTCATGGGGTGTTACGAAGACTAATTAGTGCTTAGGAATGAAAAGATGTTGCTTAAACACCCTGGGGACCAAGAGAGGAAACAGTGAAATTGGCTGGATTCATTCCCAAAGTGATGCCTGTATCACATTTACCTTCATGGTTTTCTGTGTACTTTCATCCTGGGATACACTTGACTTGCCAGCTTGCTTACAAATCTTGCTGCACTCCAGTACAGGAGGATGGATGAAGGGTGGGGAGAACTGGGTGACAATTCTGTGTTGTGGGCAGAGGAAGAAAGGAAGAGCTGTCATCCGTCAGATTAGGAACTCACAGAGTGGTTGGAACAGTTACACATTCTCCTCCTTTCACAGCGCACCTGATTTGGCCCTGCCATGGTGATATGGGCTTAAAAATGCCACAATTTTACTGTAGCTATTTTTAAACTTTCTCTTGTCTTTCTCCTCTATGATGAGCATTCCCCTTTCCTTTTATCTCAGCCTTCTGCATCTTTCCTAACCACGTGCACCCAGATTACAGTTTCCCTACCTTTTTGCCCACTTTCCTGTTCTTCATCCTCCTTGTAGTATGTTCCCCTTTTAAGGTACAGGTTTATCTTGTGACTCAAATCATCCTACGTGTCCTCATGCCTCCGTCTCCTGTTTCCCTTGTAGAGTTATGTAGTGTGATGCATTCATTAAGCACTCCTAATCTGCTGGTTTTGGTTCAGGCTGCCAAGACAACATCCGATTATTGCAGACTTTGAGATATTGGATGCAGGATTAGTTAGATGGCTGAATGATTAATAAACCAAGCTCACCACCACATCTTGTTAAGTCTGAGTTTATCAAATCCATAAGGGCATTGTTCAAATTCACTATTGTGGATCATTTTTCCTTCCATAACAAAGCCCCCACCCTCTCTGCTTGTTGCAAAAATATTTATTACCTGGTCATATCCTACCTGGTCTCCTGTATCTTCTTGATCTGCTTTAATGGCCAAATTGATCATCATGCCTGTCTCCCTCTTGAATTATTGTGATTTTTTGCTCATCTTTACCATGGAAAGACTTACAATATCTTGCTCTAGTTCTGGTAATTTTTAGTTCTTTTGCAAATCATCTCAGGCCTATTTCTTTGCTTTTTTTGCTGTGATCTCCCTCTCCTCTTTTCACCTCCTAATATCTGTCATGGCTCAGAGCTGTCTTGTCCCTTCTCTGTAAAATTTCTAATTTTCTCAGTGTTGCTTTGGAATCAATACCTTTTCAATTTTGTTCCACTCCCATTTCATTGCTCACCAGTAACCTCCACAGGCTTCTTCTAATTCCTGTGGCATGGTCTGCCTTTTATTCCTGCAATAAACTCTTGCTCATGTAAGTGGTTCTAGGAAACGCCATCCCCATAGGCTGCAAAATCCTGATGCAGAGAACTGATTTAGCAACATGTGCGCACATATAAAGTGACTGCGTACATTGTTTGCAGGTCCTGGCCTGTATACTATTGTTAAATTCATGGGCTCTAGCATGCCCTAGTCCCTGTCTATTAGCCACAATTGCTGTGAGGATTTAGTAATGGTTTGAACTCATCACATATGAAAGTGCCCTTTAGTTCCAAGGTTTTCATCCTGGCTGGTCTGTGCTTGAAGTAACATCTATGTGTGTGAAAGGAACCGTAAACCCAACTGTGTTGCCATCATAAACCTTTTATCTTCCTCAGTGTGTTTGTATAAAGACAGTGTGGGCAATAAAGAGGGGAGGGAGGACAATTATGGACCAGAAACAGTGACAGCACCGACACTCTCAGGTCAGAGTCCCTGGAAATCCATGTGGGGATTGCATAGATGCTCAGCAGCATGAGGGAGACTGTGCAAAGTAACCAAATATCATAATGTGGAACAATGCCTGTGTGTGCAAGCCCTGCAGGGTCACAAATAAATGTATTGCAGCAAACAGCCCCTACCTGCGGTGAATCTGTAGGAATCTCGAGTCCATTAAGAGTTTAGGCAGGTATGTGCAGTGAGCAGGTGTTTTCCTATAGGCACATCTCACATGCAAGCATGTGTTGCTAGATGGACCACAGATCTGACATTTTTCTTAGTGAACTTGGGAGAAGAATAAGGTGGAAAAGGGAGAGGGAGCAGAAATCAATCAAAGAAAGCAATACTTTTTATCAATCATATTTGATGCTCTTCTTTCTCTCTCTTTCATCACTTTGATCTCTCAAATAAAACTGATACTTTGGCCACTTTCCAAACTCTTAGCTGTGCAGTCTGAGAGGGCTCTGGGTTAGCTGCTGAGGGTATGTGTTTGCAATTATGCATCTGAAAGTATTTTCCCCTCCACTGAGATAACATTCTTTTTGTGTTACCACACACTTCTGCTGTCTTGTTTTTCTTCTCCCATGGAACTGCAGGCTGAAAGGCCTCAATGCATTCCCCCCTCCTCCCCTGATCTTTGCAACTGATATCTGAATAAAATACTTTACTCTGCTGGTATTTAACCTGCTGAGCCTTTCACTTTCTAGCTGTGAAACACACAAAAAGGGTATCAAGCAGAAACATCCCAGCAGTTTCATTTCTTAATATGCCTCCATGGTAAGGCAAGAATGAACAGGGTGGGAAAATTTATACTGATGTTGGGGATCTTCAGTGCTTTATTTACACGTTAACATTCACTGAGAACAGCTTTACATTTACTTTTCCAATCTCCAGTGTTTTCTCCATACAAGAGAACAAATTTGAAAATTCTTCTTTATTGTTCATCTGACTGTAATTCAGTTTGTAAAGTTTGTATCAGTAATGATTTGTCTTTTATAGGATAGGTAGATTAAAAGGTTTTTAGCTGACAAATTTTGGCTTCACAGTAATGAGTATATGGAATTACATCAATTATTAGCATGAGAAGATAGGCTTTGTATTCACTGACAAATAGCTAAGTTCCTTGAGCTGAAAAACAAAAATCTGTGTGACCCTATGAGCCCTTCACACTGCGACCTGTTCTACCACATGTGATTTGTCTGACCTTAGACTTGCTTATTGGGGTCCAAGAAGGAAATACTATTTCTTCAAAAAGCACACTGCACTCAATATTGCAAGAAACATTCTCCAAATGTAATTTAAATCTTCTCTCTGGAGTACTCTTTCCCTATGGATGGGATCATGAATACTATTTTATGCACAATCCTTACACCAAGCTGGTCTGCAGACCTCCATTAAGCCAATAAAATTTACTTTTCCTTTCTAAGATTTCTGTGTAAAGTTTGATGTAAGGGTGTACGTGGATCTTTGAAAAACATTGAGTTGATCATGAGTGTAAGAGAAATTTCGGGATCATTAGCATAAAGTTTTGGCATTAGGTCTTAATTGTGTGGAATGCTGCCCTCACTCACAATACGCATTGCCATTATCATCAGGGATACATAGGTGGGAAATTCATTTGGACTAGTAGTTCTATTTCACCCAATGTTTTAGCTGCCCAGATAGTTCTATACAAAATTAAAGAATGGAGAAATCTATATCCTGTCCCAGGTATCTGCAGGCCTGCAAAAGCCTTCCTTGATTTATATTAAAAACTAGAGAGATGTTCAAAAGGTTTCAGCTTTAGCCTAGCCAGAGAACGCTCAGCGTGAAACACCTGGAACAGTTGTGCTCTCTGAGCACAATCCTACAGGATTCCTTCACAGGAGATAGAAACAGACAAGGACATGTCTCTGACTGCAGCAGCTCCTCTCCTAAGGGCCCGTGTGTGGGTGTGTGTGGCTGCAAGCACACACATGTGTATGAAAGGGAGAGAGTGCTCCCAACCAACTTTCTAAGCCAGTGGGAGGAAAGGATTACCACAGGATTGGACCCCACATGTTTAATTTTCACATAGATTTAACATGAGATGTGCTACATCAGACCCAAGATAGTGGTGCTCCTATTCTTATTGACCCCAACCTTCATGACTTGGACCCAAACCCAGTAACTTAGAGTGGAGAAATCCAACAGTGAAATTTTAAATAAATGGCAAAATTACCTCCAAAATATTTGTAGGACATGAAAATGGCAGTTAAGTGAAGTATAAATGGTCTCTTGGTCATCTTTCTTTTGCTACTTTTGCACAAGTCGTGACCAGCTTCATTTACTACCGACATCTTATATTTCTTGCCCAGGTGAGTAAGATGAGCCTCTCTCTAGTCAAAAAGACTGTTCAGAGAATGGAGGATGGGCTGACTGCATCCTTAAGTGCCTGATGTTTGGGAGGTGGACAACGTGTTCAGCAGACATTGACATTCACAGCAGTGTATCCTCCTTATACTGAAGTCCAGAGTTGGTTTAATTGCCTTAAGGAAAGCACAAGAGACTGAAAAGGAATCAACAAGTGCTGAGTAGAGACCAGTTTTGTGGACAAGAAACTCTTGGTTTCTGTGTCACTCAGTCTTGGGAGAAAGTGCAATACTGGATGGATAAATGACTCTACAAGTACCAGCCATTTTGAATTGATATTTCACAGGGCTCGTTGGTCACCTCTGCCTAAAGGCCTGGACTTGCATTGCTGTAAATTGGCGTAGTTGCTAACTTAAGGGAATGAAGGGTCTGTCCACTTCCATGAACCGGCAGCCCATTTCCTCTTGGTCTCAGCACTGCTGCAGTAGCATTTACAGCATGGCACATGACAAAGGACACAATGGTGGGTATCACTTGCCCTCCCCTCCCCCTGTTCCTGACTAATGTCTTTTCCGTGTGGAGCAGAATCCTGACACGCGTGACACAAGCAGAGTACGTGGGAATTAGTTCCATTAAAGCCATGCCATATGGCTCACAGGGTGCTCTGTGATATCACTGTGCTGCTTGACAGTCTTTCCCTATGGATGGGATCAGCGCATATTCCCTGATTTGCACTTTTTTTACCGTATCAAACAGGGACAGACTTTTAATTAAAAATGACATCATCATGCTGCTGCTAGCTCGTTGCAGGCAATCCACATATTAATGCTGCTTGTTTCAGTTTTCAATGATCCTATTATGAATTGTAACCTCATTACACAAACCTTGCTAGACAGTGGAATTTCAAATGGGGTTTTGTGGTTTTTAGAACTTAAACAGCTAGAATAAGCACAAAAGCAGTTGTGGTCAGGCAGCTTCCTCTCTTACCACAGCAGTTGTGGAGATGCCATTCCAGTGACCACTGTTTCTACAATGAGTCAGTTTCATTTTTAACAATTTGACTCAGTTTTGTTCAAAGGGGGCAGCATGTTATTTCTGCATGATTTTTGTGTGCATGACTCTCTGCAGAAGGGTCAGTGCCAATTTGAACCCCTTGGGATCCAGCCTCTTGAAGCAGGCTGGATTCTCCCGGTGGTGGGAGGTGTGCTCCTTAAATGCTGCAGAGCCGGCTGGGGCTGCCAGCCATACATCTGTTCTGCCAAACGTGCCCTGTGCTTTCAGCCATCTGAAAACACCATGTTAAGTGCAGCTCCTTCTACCAGTGAGCCAGTGCTTGAGGTAAGCAACACTGCAGCCTTTGCAAAAGCTCCTGCAGGGAAACTGAGGTTAAACCTTTGCCTTTCTGAAATAAAAACATGAAATAAAAGTGCATAGATTCTTCAAAAAGTAGAGAGGGCAAAAGAATAAATAGGTTAGGCAGTGGCAAGAAGGAGTCCAGTTGTTTCTGTGCACAGTGAATCATGAATCTCCAAATCCCTGCAAATCACTGTCAGTCATCTTCTGGAATCAACCATTAAGTAAAGCAGGAATTTGTGGAAGTTCAAGCTTTACACAGCATTCAGCTGCAAGCTTTTAAAGATCATTCATGTAAATTTTATAAACAAGGAATGCAGCAGTTTTCAATCTTAATGAAATATAAGAATCTCTTTTTCATTCAGTATGACTCACAGTTTCGTTTTGAAGTTTTTTAGCTTCTCCTAAGGTTATAGAGTGGTCAAGCGAAGCGGAACAGGGTTTTTGAAATCAGGAAGCCTGGGTGCTGTTTCATTCAGAAAAAAAAAAAGGGGAGAGTGAGAGAGGGAGGGAGGAAAAAAGCCCTATTCCTGTGTTTGATTGAAAAATAAAACTGCTGCTCTCAGTGAACCTTTGAAGTCCTCCAGCCCAGTAATTGTTTCACGACATTTGCAGCTTGAGGCAGCAAGAATGTTTGTGGTTGTTTCAAAGGCATCTGAGTGTGGATTCCATATGCTTTATTCTTATTTTGGTTTTTTTTTGTCATTTTTTTTTCTTCCCCACTGGGAGCCTCAAGTTCTTGCGCATTGCCCTATACCAGTTCCCAGCCTACTCTATTTCTGCATGAACTGTCTGTGAAAGAGCTAAGTGAAGGCATTGTGGCCCTAAGATTCAAACGTGCTTAATCAGAGAAAATCTGTGAATGCCTGTTGAGGCAATAGTTGATTTTAGCCACGCTTTATCAATCCTATATTTGGAGTGTGGCTTACTAAACACTGTACAGTTTGCTTTCCTGAACAAAAGACCTCTTCATGTGGCCTATACTTAGGGCATGATACTCCAAACGCTCACTATAGAGCATAGTGCTGGCTGTCATGCTTTCAATAGGTAGTTTGCAGTAGGCCTGATAGTGAGCCATTGGAGGCAAATAAAGGGCCTGATTCACCACTGTGTTCCTCTGGTCTCAAAGCAGTGAAACTGCTTTGTTCAGCAGGACAAGCTGAATCAGATCCAAGCATTCTGAAATATGTACTATAGAACCGAGGAAATCTAAAGTCAATTTAAGCCATACAAACTTGGAAATGCCAAGTATATTTACAACTCTCCCTCACCTCACCCCCACAAAACACTGTCCATTATATACAATATAACAGGTAACAACATTGATCATGTGAATCATTGCAGTCCAGTCCTGAGCTTATTTATAAATGATCCTAGCAAGTCATCTGTCTTTACAAGACAAAGTGCTGGAGTAAGTTATAACCAGCCAAGTGCAGAGTTTGCAGGCTGGGTTGCAGTTGTCTCTGACAATGGGGAACTTGCTCATTTATGGTCAGGGAATTTCTGCTGAAGACCAGGAGTAACCTTTTGGTCTAGTGTGGAACCAGTTGTAGTGACAGAGGAAGTGAACCTACTCAGTTCTGACAAGAGAGTCAGAATAGAGGGCACTACAGACTTCATCCAGAGGGATCCTTCACTTCTTGGAGAGAGTAAATGACTTCCAGTTCTTAGAGTCTGATATGGTTGGTTGGTCATCGGTGCCGTTACTGTGCTCTCACTGGGGTGACAACAGTCCTTGGGGCCTGAGTGCCTTAAATCCCTTTAAAAGGGTTTAATGGGAGAGCCCTGCACAAGGAAGCTCCATCCATGTTAGTGAGTAGAGAACATTAAAGGAACAGATCTACAGAACCAACCAGCTGGTGCCAAGGTACAAGCTGTACACTCTGCAGGCTTTGGACTTGGGACTGGTCACGGACGGGAATCTCATTTGAGGGCTCAATGACCACTGTTGGTCAGAGAGCATTACTATCCTTCCAGTTTTGTTTGGCTGAAAAGAACTAGATTCCTGCTCTTAGTCTGATGTGTGATGGCAATCAAAATGTGGTAATTTGAGATATTTGAAGGAGGAAGTTCCCTTACAAGCAGGCTTCTAACACGAACACTTATGCTCCTGAAAAACCTGATGCATATGATATTTATCAGTAACCTTTTAACTGTGTGTTTTCTTTAATGGAGCAACCTGGGTGAATAAAAGATAGGCATTTTCTAAGGGGGAAAATGTGTCACCAGGAAACAGCACAGCACTGATTACTATTTCTGTTCTTTTGTGGTCTCACAGTGTTAGAATGGCTCCTGGCACAAATGGTTTTGGCCAATTTGTGCTCTACACAGTTCCTCAGGAAGCCAGAGAGTTACAAAGAGTTAACCAAAGAGACATGAGCATGACAGTTCCTCCAACAAAAATGTTGTAAAAGCAAATTATCGTCTAATATGATTAATGTCTTTTATTTGTGGCTATCTCTTAAAGAGAACTCCGCTGTTGTTTTATGCTTTCAAAATATGTTATCTTCATTCTTGTCATGTTGTTCTGTTTAGTGAGGCCTGGTGGAAATTCAGCAAGGCCTAGTGGAAATTTAGTGAGGTATAGCGGAATATTTAGTCACGAAATAGTGGAGGAACCTCTTAGAGGGAATCAGATGGTCCTCAGAATCAGTAGCCATGGCTGGTTGCCAATGACAAGCCTCCACTGCAGTAAATGATGCTTGCATGACTTTGGTCAGTGGGCTGATTTCTAAGTGCAACCATGGTGCCTGCGGGCCTGAACTGAAAAGAAAGGAAACTTTGAAGGGACACCTTAAAAAAACCCAAACAAAACCAAAAGGCACAGAGTATCAGTCTTGTCCATAATATTAACAGGAAGGACATCTACACCAAAGAACTTGGTCTTTGAAAAATTGAAGTCAAAAATTGTCTGCCTTTTTCATGTGCCAATCCCACAATTCACTGACCTCTTCCAACCCTGCCCTCTGAAACCAAGACCAAATCTGGGCTAAACTCCTGAATTTCTGTGAGCTCAGGACACAGCTTACACTGATGAGAGGTGTGTAGATGAGGCAAGTCCAAGATACAGTCACAAAAGCCCATGGAGCACAACAGTAGCTGGAAATTCTTCCTGAGAAGTACAAATATTTGGAGGGGCAGCCTGGGCTAAGCTTCACACCCCACTGCTAAACAGTGGCTGAGGCAGCTCACTCAGACTTTGTCCTTGGAAGTCTGAAGTTAGACAGACACACAGGGTGAGAAATAGATTAATTTAACAGCCAGTTAGGGTCCAAGGCATAATTATTGGAACTAAATCATCATCACGAGGCAAGCACTAAACTTGTAACTCAAATTGCTAAAATGTTAGTCTCAATGGAAATAGAGTATTTGTAATATTATTTACTGAATGCAGAATGTTCTATGAAAGAAAGAGTTAGAACAGTTTCAGCAGTTCTCATTCTATTAATGCCAATCATAAACTTACTAAAAATTATAAAAATTATAAATGATACTAAAAATTATAAATTGCAGCAGCATTTGTGAGATGGGTATCCATAAGGGCTGAAGGGAAAAGTCCAATGAGACCACAAATGGCCACCGTGCCATTGGGATGCTGCCAAAGGGGTACCAGTTCAGTGGGTGGATGAAATCTTGAAAATTAGGTTAGTTTGCTGAAAGCTTTGCTAATTATAGGGCAAGAGTCCCATAATTGTATGTCTGACCTATATCCAAAGGAAAAATACACATTTTGTAGAATGGTATGGTTTGGAAGGGGCCTTAAAGATATGAAGTTCCACTCTCCCCTGTTGCTGTGGTAGAGGCATTTTCCACTGGACCAGGTTGCTCAAAGTTTATCCAGCTTGACCTTGGACACTTCCAGGAAGGCATGAGGCATCCATAGCTCCTCCTGGGCAACCTGTTGCGATGTCTCACCACCCTCGTAGTAAAGAATTTCTTCTTGGTATGTTTTCTAAACCCATCCTCTCTCAGTTTAAAGCCATTCTCCCTTGTCCTGTCACTCCATGCCCTTGCAAAAAGTCCCTCTCCAACTCTTATGTAGTCCTTTAGGTACTGGAAGAGGTGCTGAGGTACTGGACGAGGCTCTGAGGTCTTCCTGGAGTCTTCTTTGCTCCAGGCTGGACTGCCCCAACTCTCTCAGCTTGTGTTCATAGGAGAGCTGCTCCATCCATCTGATCATCTTTAGGGCCTCCTCTGGACTTGTTCCAACAGTTCCATGCCTTCCTCTGCTGGAGGCCCCAGAGCTATATCCAGCTGGGGTCTCACAAGAGTGGAGTAAAAGGCAGGTACCACCTCCTTAGACCTGCCAACTGATTTTTTGGTGCAGCCCAGGACATGGCTGACTTTCTTTATGTTACTTTCAGGTTCTGTATGACTTGGAATGAGTTAGTTGAGCTTTAGAGAAGAGCCCTTGAAGTCACATCCATTTTAATTGGTGTGGTTTAATTATTTTGCTACACTTGAGGATAATCTAACTATGCTGTAGAGGAGACCTGAAAAAGCTATAGGGGCTCCACTGTGGTTGGGCAAGCTAGGAAACGTCTTATACAAGGCACCCTGTATCTGACAAGACTAGACTACATTTGCTTGGTGTTTTAAATTCCATGAATTTTTGCATGCCTTTGAATTGATGATTCTTCTTTCAACATCAAAGGGGAATAGAGGGCATTTTTACTTTTAACAGTTCTGTGCTGAAGTAATTATCACATTGCTCCAATGACACATTCTTTAGGGTTTTGAAACTGCAAAAGAGAATCCAGCTAAGCGTAGTTTTATACCTTTGGTTCTTTATTTTCTGAAGCTGTGTCAAATCCTGCAGGGTGCTAAGTTTTTAACTCCAACTGGTTGCACCACATATTGATGGGGATTTGAAGACACCTTGCAGAATCTGTCCTTGGTGATCCTTGCAGAGGCTGGTTTGCCTTGTGAGCTGCAGAAATGGGTTCCAATGAAGGCCTTGGACTAGAGAAGCCCTGACTCAGGAATTTTGATTTTACGTCCAAATGTTGTAGCTGACTTCTTTCTCTAAAACTGGCCAGGCAGGATGTAAGCATTTTTTCTAGTGTGAGAAAGTTCATTTCAGTTCCAGTTTGCCTTTCACAGTCTTACTGAATGGTAATTTTTTGCCCTTCAGAAACCATGGTGGTTCATTTAAGTGAAACATTTTGATGAGCACTTAGATTTAAGGTGACTCTCTTGGGTTTCATGGAGCTCTCTGTGGCTCAGTCTCTCTGCACTCAGCATAGCCATGCTATCCTTTTTCTCCAAATCCACTCACAGAATTTCCCTTTCAGTTGCAGGTTCAACATCAGTTTCTACTAATCTTATTATGAGAGGGCTCCAAAACTGACATTTTAGAGACTTGAGGAGAAACACCATGATTTTTTTTTTTCTCATCTGCATGTTGACAGAATAAGTGGGAACTCACATAATTTCATCTGCTTTAAGTCATCTGAAACACTTTTATACATTCTCTAGTTCACTATTCCAAATGAAAGCAAAACTGATTAAGAAAAAAATTTAAATCCAGTTTCTAATCCAAGCCTGCAAGTCCTTGGAAATAAGAAGTGCTGAACAAGTTGTATAAATAATGTAAATGAGTTACTTATCTAATTGCATTTTTAATTAATTATTTGAAATAATATTGCAACTGCACTATTCAGGCATCTCCATTTTATCCCTTGAAGTTACTTACACAAGAAACCTTATCACCATGATCACCCACTGCAGTTTTTATGTTCTCGGGTGCTCACCTGAGCTTCCCCTGCCTCCTTCTAAGCCACCAGCCATCTCTGGGAGGGCCATAACCTCATATCCCTGTCTGAGATGGGTTTTACCTCCCTACACCAACTTCTCAGTTTGTTTCTGCATTTCAGAGCTCATGGGGGTATCTGGGAATTCATCTGTTTTGATGTGAAGGGTTTGGGAGGGTGGGAGGCAGCAGGTACTTGCTACCCTTTTCCTGACCTTGATCAATCTGTGTGTGAGCAGCAAGGTCTGGGACTTCCTGCCCCGGCAGCTGCACCCTGGACCATAGCAAAAAGAATGATGGAGCAGGAGAAGGCCAGGGAAGGAAGTTTATGCAGCATGGAAGAGTCATATCCTGAGGAAATTGAGTGGAATATGCATGAATAACTATATAGATAAACATAAACTTTTATATTTAAGGAATTAAGAGCACTAAGTGGAAACAAGAATAGCTCTGATGGAGGGGAAGATGTGAGTAACAATGGCAGCAAGCCCAGGGTCACTTTCTGAAGATAAGGAGATGGCTGGGAACATGGAATTGTGAAGAAGTGCATTTTCTGTGATTTTTCTTTTTTTGATCTTAAACCAATTTGCAACCATAAAGTCATGTGTATTACTGGCCTCTATTAATGGCGGAGTTCATAGAGTTAAACCAGTTTTGTTTCTTCTCTTCCACAGCCCTTTTAGGTGTGGGTGTAATCTCTAATTAACCCCCAAACCTGCAGCTTGGCTCCATGTGGAGCCCTCCGAAATTCAGGGGGGGCTGAGGTTTCTCTCTGTGGGAACACAGGAAGCAAGAAGACAGAGTCCTTGTTGTACAGGTCCACGTCTCTCTGTTAGCATTGGCTGCCTGAACTCTTTAGCATCCTCCTTCCAAAGTACAGCATGAGGTCATCTTCAGCTCTCCTTCCTAAACTCACAGCACTCACCTGTGTCTTGCATTCTGCAGAGATTTATTAATGGCATAACCATTTGCTGGCACAGAGTTCAGAGCACGTGTGTGGAGCTGCTGTAGGAGGTCACGAGGCCAAACCTGGAGCAGTCACAGGAGGCATCAGACAGAGAATGGCTCCAGATTTTGTGGCATAAGGAGTTAACTCATGTACATACACAGAAAAGAGTGGGATGGAGACTGTCAGATTGGAAATGTGGGTCCAGACTGTGAAATGAAGGAAGCTGTTGCCAGAAAATCTGGTTTGGCCAGAATTATTGCAGCTGGGACTTGCAGGTTTCTGGGTTGCCTGCAAAGTTTTAAGTGTCTTGCCTAGATTCAGGTGCTCTTGGAGGCTTGTGCATGAAGAATCCTCAAGATATTCAACTTGTGCTGGTCTGGGGTCAGCATTAGGTGGGTTTGCACATTTACATGCTGACTTTTAGTTTTAGCAGTTCTGAGAGAGAAAGGACAAAGCTAAGACCACTGTAAGTTGGAGTCAGATCTAGCCAGCAGTAGGAGCTTTATTCCTAATTCAAGAAATTTTTCTATATTGCTCCTCTTGCTATTTTAGAGGGATTTTTCATAATACTTGACCTGTGGTACTGTCATGTGTGTTGTTTCAGGATGGTGTCACTGCCACTACTTAGATTTTTATTGTTACACCTAAATAGCTAGGTGGAACAGGTTGCATTCAGAATTCGGTGGTGGTGAAGCCAAAGAAAATTATCCTGTGTAAATGCATGGGGAACAACCTTTTGATGATATATTTAAGCCTGAACTGATGCAAATAATGAGTAAATGTACTGAAGCCATCAGAGTTCATTCAACGTAAAGCCTTAAGGTAGGGTCATCATCTCTGAGTGGCTGTGTACGTGCCAAAACACAACATGATCTAAGTGTGTCTTGCACTTTTTCAAAAAAAAACATTTGAAACTGTAAAAGTTGTCAGAAAAAAACTGCTGAATGAAAATAATCTGAGGAAGGAAATCTGCAGTTATAAATTACAGAGCAATTTACTCCTTCATGGTTCCTTTTCAATTATAAACACTTTTGACTCTATGGGGTATTCATTTCCAAGAAGGCATTTTTCTCTGTCTGATAGCTGGTTCTGAAATTTGAAAAGTGAAATACTACAAGTGGGAAGGTATGGGGAGACAGCAAAATTATTTTTAGGCATGAAGGAACTGAAAAGGTTTTCAATAATCTTGTAATCATTTCAGCAGTGTTCTCTCTCTAAGGATGCCTTGGAATTAAAGAAAGGAAATATTTACATTATAATTATATTTCTGTTCATTTTATTAAGTTACTAAGCAGATGTGGCATACAGAGACAACTCCCTTTAATCCTAATTGTTTCTCCTAATGTTGCAGTTGCAGCATTATTGAAAGAAATCAGCAAAGAAAGGCCTGCCATCTCTGTCAGGATGCAGCAGGAGGGCTGGGTGGGTATTTGTTCCATGGGAAAGAGAGGGACTGAAACGGATTGCTCAGCTGCCCCCTCAGAAAAAAAGAAAAGCAGTTTCACAGAATGAGACAGGAGTCTGCAATGGGGAGTGGGGAAGGTGGCTTCCATCCGAAAACTCTCCCTCATTACTAAAGAGTTTGTACAAAACAGGTCTGTGTATGAGGAGATGTTTTCCAATCTTTCCACAAAGCTTTCTAGAATAGTAATATTTATGTCAGGATATTTATATTAAGAAGCCCACAAAACCAGTCAACTTTCTGTACATGTAACTTGCATGGATCCATAGAGAAAGTTTTCCATTAAAAAAAAACCACTGAGTGTTGTATCTACTGCTTGGGCTTTAACTTCTACTTAGTTATTTGTTTCTTTGCTATATATCTATACATGTATATGTATATGTATGGATTTCTAATTTCTTTTATGAATTCTGGGCTGAAGAATTGATGTGCTGCCCCATTCTTCTTATGGCTTAAGATCTCTGAAGTATAATGATCCATATCTACTTATTTGTCTGTCTATCTGTGTATTGTATTAGATCAAATCAGTTATCCTCATGCTGATACTAGAGCATTCCATTGAGTATTCAAAGTTATTAAAGGCTTCTGGTTTAATGTTCTTCCCAATTTATCAGAAGAATTTCTGTTCATTTTTGTGAAAGTACTCAATTGACATGATTTACCAAATAGAAAAAAAATACTTTTGAAAGGTCCTTATTTAGGAGGAAGGTTAAAAAGATTAAAAATCTCAGGAAAGTCTGTATGTGAAGAGTAAGATTTACAAGCTCCTTTAAAAATTCCTACTCACTAGTTGATATGGGGGATGAGGGAGGAGAGGGATTGGCTCTGAAATAGCTCCAGAAAAGCTGATTAAGTATTAAGAAATAAGGAAGTTACAAAACAGAATGGATGGGCATATCGGCATTTTCCAATAGGCAGCTGTGTTATTTTAGAGAAGAAATAAAAAGTTTCTGGTAATGTCCAAGGGTTCCCTGAAGATGTGCAGTGAGCCATGACGTGCCTTTGGTTCTAAGACAGGAATCTTTTAGGAAGGCACTGATGGAATCTGTTGAGTGTCATTAATAACATGGATTTCTTTTATTCTGCTTATGCTTATTTCCATACTGGACCAAGGGTAGGTGAAGTAGGGATCCATGAAGGGATTGTTAAATAGTTTTACTGACACTCAGACAGGTGGCAAAGAGCCATAGCCTGCAGAAAAACTTGGTGGCACCTAGCAGAGCCACCTCATGGAGTGATGGCGTAGGACAGAGGATTAGACCCACCTCTGCTGAAAGTGAACTTTCAGCCTGTTTCAGTCCTCTGAAGACCCCTTTGCAGGTATAGCGCACTCTAGGTTCTCAGGAGCGAATGCATATCCATTTATACTCTGGTGGAAGATGATCCATGTTTCCTCTTGGACACATCCAGGCTGAGGATGGTGGAGCCAGTCACTCTGCCCATTCCCTCACCTCCCAGTATAGTGCCTGTTTATTAAAACATCTTGGGAGCTGTAATGGTATGCAGATTAATACTCATGCATGGTTTAAATCCAGCAGTGAGAATCATCACAAGACCACGCAATAACTTTGTGAAGTGCAGAACACTGCTCAGACCTGAGGAGAACTTCAGCTTCTCTTTCAGTGAGTCTGAGACCATGGCCCTTCATCGATCCAAAGAGGGGCCAACAGAGCTTTTTGTCCCATACACTGCACCTTCCTCAGCCTCCAGCTACTATGGCTCATGAGGGATGCAGTAATATGGAGAGGGGATTGTAAACAAGTGCAACTGCATTCTTCTGGGACTGAGCTTTGCTCCCTTTTCCTGTTGTGGGGCTGTTCAATTGCTTTAGGATGAGCACAAGGGACTGGATCTAAGGGTTTCCCATTTAAGCAGCTCTGCCACCACCCAAGCTGACAGCTGCCTGCTTGGCTGGGACTGTGGCATCCAGTAGTAGGAGAAAATTCTTGTTCCAGCTGGCACTTCCTTATCTAACAGTCAGAGCTTTGTAAGTGTGGACAGCTGCAGTTTTAGAAATTGGCTCTATCTGTACCAATTGGATTTGTGAAGTCAGTGAAAGGGCATGAGGCAGATTCATGGGATTTCCTGTTAGTATTAGCAAATGGAATCTACTGCAGAATTCGAAAAGGAGACTCAGTCAGTGGTGCTTAAATGAGGCCTGTGGTTAGAGAAGGCTACCAAAGAGAAAAACCACTGGTCAGTGAATGTGCTGGATGTGATGGGCATGATTTCCAGAAATCTTAAATCCTCTTGAGACTGAGGCAAGGAATAGCTACAGTGTCTGTCTGTGCATGCTGGATGGAGGAAGGATGATTAGGAAGCAGGTGGTGCATTGAGTTGGATAATCAGCCTGTGATGCAGCAGCATTTCACGTTTGGAGAAGTATGTGCTAGGAATGGCAGGAATGTGGAGCCTCGTTGGGGTCCCGCAGTGGCTCTGCTGGGACCTGCAGGTTCTCCTCCCACCTCTGCCGTTGGTTTGCTGTGTAGCCGTGAGCAAGTCACATACCTTTTCCCTATCTCCTTCCCAGCCTCCTGTAGGTTTGGTCATGCTGGAAGTGGGAGGAATTCTGCAGAGACACGGTGCAGTTATGTAACAGCACAGAGATAAAAGCCTGTGCTGAACTTCCACTCCCTCTTCTGCTCCTGTGGGTTGGGGGAGGGAAGAAATCCCTCAGACGTTCCTGTTTACTCCTTAAATATTTCTGTGCGTGCTCTATAGGATTTCCCCAGGCTGTAGCAGAGGGGCTAGGTGGGAAATCATTGACAATGCTTTGGCCTAGCTGGGGATTTCCTAAGTTTCAAAATTACCAGTTTGCAAGACTTTTTCTTATAATACTTGCTTGGCTGGCACTGAACTGTTGTAAAGGCAGTACTGCAACACCGGATGTTATTCATACCAGCACAGGTATTTTCCTGGTAATGAATGGGGACGATGACCAGCTTTTGCCTTTGCTATGTTTATGTCTGTTTGTGAGTAAGAAGTTCCTTCAGCCCCCTGAGAAATTTGCACCAACAAAAAAAATCCAACCAATCAAAAAAAAAGTCCTGTATTAATTTTAGTGGGAAGTTTAAGGTGTCTGTTTGTCTGTTTTTTCCTCCCTTCCATTATTCTAAACCATGGCAGAGGTTCATCATCTCTATCCAGGAGAGCAGATCAGGGGTACACCTGCACACATGAGCAACAATTTGGGCAAAGGTGCCCAGCTGTGATGGGCAGTGGCTGAAATGCTGGGGGAGGTTTAGTTCTCCTGGGAACATGGCACAGGTTGGGAGCCAATGGCATGGGTAGAACAGTTCTTCCAAACTATGGAGCTAGGCTTCTTTTTGTAGTTGACATCTCAGAGTCCTTGCTTCATAAATTAGAGGTGAGGAGAGTCATTTGAGGGAGGGAAGAAACTAGCTCCAGTCCCATGGCTCCTTCTAAGTTTCGTCCCCTGGTTCTGCCCTTTTTATGTAAAATTTGAAGCCCCTGAATGCTGGTAAGGGCAAAAGTCTCTTGTAGCTGCAAGTCTGCTGGCACTGGCAATTGCAGAGGGATTTGAAATGTGCCAGATGTAATTCTGCTTCTTTCTGTCTATTGTTAGATCAATTTAACGATTTTGGCATTCTTCTGAAACCACATTATAAAGAATGCAATTCTGCCTGACTTGTTACTTCCTAACAAGATGACACAACTGCTTCTCTAGGAACTCACAGCCCATGGTGGATCCTGGCAGAACCCGGGCAGGCAGCCAGTATGTCCCCTGTGTCACCTGAGCAGCATTGCTGGGTTTTTTCCTAAATGCTATGATGTGATTTTTTTATGTGTTGATATTAGAAAAGCCATCAATGGCACAGAGCTGAAAGGCAAGTTGGCCTTTTGCTCTTCACATAGCAACAGAAACGGTACTTTTTAATCATGTGATTAAACAGTGCAGAGAGCTTTAAAGAACACTAACCAGCAAAGAGGAAGTTCTATTATCATATGCTTTACTTTTAAAAACTTGATCGTTTCAGAGAATTGTATCTTCCTCTTGTGTGTGCAGCTTCAGGATGTGCAAAATGGCATCTGAGAAAATTGCTGCACAATGTTCCCAGGGCTGTAAAACCTGTGGGGCATGGAACCCTGAGCTTCTGCCATCTGCAGGGTTAAGATTCTTTTCATGAAGGATATGAACTTTTCCTTACAAAATCTGCAATGAAGGTATCAGCACATACCTTTAAGCTGGACTGAAGCCTTTCAGTCATCAACTGAAGTATAAAATCTTATCAGCTGGACTTTCTCCATACGGGAGGCCTCTGACACATTTATATTTAGCCCCAGTGACATACATGTGATTACCACTTGCATTGCATTTCTTGAGATAATCTAATCATATATAGGATTTTTCTGACCAACACGGGCTGTACATTACATTTTTCTCTTCAAAAACTTTCTTTGGCATGATACCAAGTAGGAGGTTTCTCACTGTTTTGGCTTTCTAGGTTGTGTAGGGAAGAAGTGAATATGATTTTCTTGCAGCACAGCGGTATCAGGGCTGCAGTACAGTGGGAAGGCTCACTAAAAAAGAGCAGCCACTTGCTGTCAGACAGAGAGATTTTTATTTTGAAATCATTAATGCCAGAAGGCAGAAAGAGCAAAAATGTGTGTGGAGGAAGAGATAATGCACAGTCCTTGTGTCTCCACCTCTGTGAGGTGTTTCTGTTTTGAAAAAAATTACAACTGCTTGTGTGGATATTAGACAGCAAAAAGAAAATAAGTTTTTATAGCTACATCCATGATGAGCAGATGGCTAGGAAGAGTTGCTTTGTATATCACATGTGCTACATACAGCCCAGCACTGCAAAACCTTTATCCTGAACATGCTAAGGCTTGGGGCAGGTTCTTTACATGTTCACATTTCTTTGCTTGAAGGTGTGCTAATCTAAATTTAAAAGCATCCTAACCATATAGCTTCTGATCAGCAGGGCCCTTAGCACTCCTGCTTTCAGCCAGACTCAAAAATTAATGGAATGATTAAAGTTTAGATCAATTGAATAACTAATAAACTTGAATTTCAGAGCATGTGTAATTGCTCTGTCCAGGCCAGAATGCTGAGCACCCATTGCAATCAAGTTCCTAAAACTTAGAATTCCATTGCTTTCTGTGAGAAAGCACTGGCTCACAAGATGTTAAGAGGACCAGCCCAAACTGTTCCTTCAATCCCAGGAGACAGCTTGGAGGATTGTGTGGAATTCATCCTTGCATACAATAATAATTCTCGTTCTTGAAGTTTTCCCTTTAATGGATAGGTTTTCTTTTTTATCTTGTTTGAAATTTACCAAAAATAAGAGTTACTTGTATTTGTTTGGTTGTAAATACAAGGACAATGTCAGCAGTCAGGTTTGCAACTTTGTCTTCTGAAAAAAACAGGGCTGAAATATTTTTGTAGTGAAATTTAGAGCACTTTCCATATTTTGGGGAGCCAACATCTTGCACAGATCTAACACCAAATCTTAGGCACTGCTCTGACAGAGCTTGTGCTATTTATTCCTACATATTATATAATATTGACAGTGGTGCTGGGAGCCTGCCTGGCAGACAGCCAAGAGACAGTTAAGCATCTGATGTTCTTTTATCCAGTAATGGGTGTTTGGGGGGATTGTTGAGTTTGGGTTTTGTTTTATTTATTTATTTTTAATATGGTTAGGGAAGCTCCTCTCTGCTGCTTGCTTCCTCTGCCTGAGTGCAGCCCTTGGCTGCCTCCTGAGCTAAAATCTGCAGCTAACCAGACTTTTTTTTTTTTCATGTTCAATAGCATGTCTCAACGTTTTCCTCTCAACCATCATGTAGGTCTGGTTGCATTGTTGATTCCCATTACATGTCTGCTGGTATGTAAATTATTTCAATTCCCCCACACCCTGCCCTTCTGTTCTTGTACTTTCAAGGAGTTTAATCCATGAAGGGGACTACATCAAAGCCCTGACAAGAAACTAATTTCTTGATGGATAGAGGGGCCAATAAAATGAAATTAGAGTTTTATCTCATTGTCTCCATAGGAATGAAGTATAATAATTATTTCAGGCAAATACATGTTTGAGACAATAATTAAGATCACTATCATGTTTTTAAGGACAAGCAGATTCTAAAATAAGGATTAGTAATGGAATGAAACATTATTGCAGTGCCCCGGATCTCAGCCCTGCCAAAGTGCCTAGCACATCTGAGCATATGAAGCTTGCTCACTGAGAGAAAAAAGAACCAAAACATAATTCTGCATTTTACAAGACTTTTTTTTTTTTTTTTTTGCTTGTGTGCTATTTGAGATCTGAGGCTTCAATCTGGAAAAAAAAAAATCTTGTGTGCCTGAAGGAAGTGGAAATGGGGTGGGATTTGATATCTGTGTCATCCAGAAAGTCTGCTGGATAATGGGATAGGTGTCAGCATTTTTACAGCAAAGTTCCCAGGGGAATGCTGCTCTGGAGCAGAACTGTCAGCTTCCTAGCAGGGCTGTGAGTTTTGCCATCTCTTTTGGAAAACAGGAATCTAATCTCTAATCTCTCTGTCTCCAATCTCTGCAAGACAGCCACAACAGCAGACCAGGTTAAACACAAGCATCATGTAAAGTGTGGTACCTGTAAAATATTTATCCCAGCCATCTGGACCAAGTTTGTGACAAGCTGACCCTCAGTGCAGCAGCTTCCCAAAAGAACTTTGGAAATGGACTGTTTCTCTTCTCTGAAGATTTGTTTTCTTTCTAGTTTCTTTCCTTTAACCTGACTGTGCAGTTGTCTGTGTAGGCTCTTTTCCATTCTGTTCCCTCATACAATTTCCTCCTGCCTGTTCTCAGTGCCATTACTGCTCTAGTCAGACAGGGGTTTTGGCCTGGTTCTGCATATGTTCAATTTTTTTTTCCTTTTGTCTGCGTGAAAAAATGTTCAGATTGGCCCTAATTAATTTTAGGCTAATTAGCTGCTCAAAACGGAGAACCCTCCACCCCTCCCATAGAAAGACAACAGACTGTTGTGCTCTGTTAGTGCCTAACACTTAGTACACAAATTTGAACCATCTGGCTCACTGCATTAGCTTTGATTTATGGTAATATATCTTCACCATGCCCAACACCTAGGATTTTAATGTGAAATAAGGGAGGCTTCCTCAGGCTTCTTTTTCAGCTCTTACTGTAATTTTCTTTCTTTCTAATGGAATTCAGTCACAGCTATGAGAGCAGGTACCACCTGTCATCTTAAAATCTGGTTTTGATTTTAGTTTAGCATTGGTTTATTTGTATTTTTTAGTTTAAATAAGAAATTTCCTTGATCATCAACAAACTGCAGACAACTTTCCTGGCATGCTGTAAAATATAAAACTCCTGGTGCTAAATTAGTTTCTAAATAGCTTGGGACAAATTAAGTGAAAGCAGCAAATGCAACTTGGTTGCCCAAATTAGCCAGCTGATCCCTACTGTGAGTTTCTTGTTCAGCCAGATCTTCTCACAAGACAGAAATAAAGAAATGCTGCTAACCAGCCTGCCCTGCTGTCCAAAAGTACTTAGTGAATTTTTTTCCAAATTGTGTAAAACAAATACAAGCAGTAGCAGCAAGCAAAGCTCTAATTTCAACATTCGCATCAGTCAGCAGAGCCTGCTACCATGTCTAATATCTGGCTTGCTTAAAAGACAGGTAGGGCCTAGGGAAAAAACATGGGCTGGACTAACTTATTGCAAGACATAACATTCATTCAGTCCTGTGCAGATCTTTGGGATTAAATGTTAAAAAGGAGGGAAGTTCTTTTGGCAGGTTGGAGAAGTCAGTGCACGGTACCAGCTGGAACAGCCCTGCAGAGCCACAAAGCTGGACTTTTCTGGCTTCATGTCACTGAATTTCCCACTTCTTTCTTAGGCTCTGTTCTCTCTCCAAGGTGGTATTTGTTTTGGTTCTCCTTTCATACCAGCCTGAGGATAACCAGGGTTTAAACTTTCAACAGTCCAATTAATTGCCAAGCAGGGCTCCCTGGGACAGCCAAGTATTGTTTTCTTCCAATCTCTCTACCTAATTTGGATAAGAAAAAACTTGAGTCAAGCTGTGTGAGAGTTACAGGTCAAAGTTTTTCTGGGACAATTTTTGATAATGTCAAATTGTACCCCTGTAAGATAAGCACAAAATACAAGAACCCAATGAAGAATTACCCTTTTACATCCTATAAAATATAGGATATATTTTATCCTATAAAAACCTACACAGCTTAAAAAAACTTCCTGGGTAATCTGAAAAGCTGTTCTCAAGACAAGCATATCCTTTTGTTTGTTGGATGATTATTCATGAAGTTATGATAACTTCTCTTTGATAGCTTTTTAAACTAGCCTGGAGGTTTTATCAGCAAAAGGACTGGTGTATTCAGCAATTTCAGTGGACAAGCTGAAAGCAGAGACCAAGATGCAGCCCTTGAGCTCCCCAGTTCAGAAGCTTCAGAGTCAGCACACTGCAGGATTTTATCTGCTGTGATTTACTGGTTGCTAATCCTGACTCCCGCTCATTTTGAATGCATGAATGGGGGAGGACTTGCAGAGCCCAGGGGAGAAAAGATCCCTTCCCACATGAATAACACTCCATTTTACTCTACTACCAGTGCAAGATATAAATTGGCTTATTCCTACCTGTAGCTGAGTTGTTAGAACTGAAAGACTGTGTCCATGTGCTGTGTGCCAGCCTGTGAGATGGGGCAGACTTTCAGTCCAGTTCCTGACAAGAAGTTCACTGACTGAAACCCACAACCACTGATTTGTGCTTGTTACCTGTCCTGTTATGAGGGCATGATGGCCAGTGCCTGAATCAGAAGGGGAGAAGGAACCCTCTCTTCCCTTATGTAGGAAGTGCTGCTAAACAAATCAACTCATGATATTGAACACAATGAGGTGATTTTTGAAAGCATATCTAAAGGTGTGAAAAATAGTTATAGTATAGATAATGAAAGTAGATCATCTAGTTTGATCTTATTAAAAAAAAAA
>VXBQ01005185.1:146085-166739 GCA_013400175.1 Phainopepla nitens
CACGCGTGGGGAAGCGGCGGCACAGACCCGGCAGAGGCGGAGAGACGGCGGCGCGATGCTGGAAGTGAGCAGCGACGGGCCGGAAGCGGCGGCGCGGAGCGGCGTGGCGGACCGAAAGTATTGCGAAATATAATCGGACTGCCTCACCGCCAAATGCCAGGCCCGGCCATGCAAATAAATGGCGCAAAGGACGCTGGGTGACAACTAGAGAGAGAAAAACCCCCAAAAATCCGAACCTGCCCGGTATTCAAAGGAATTAATAACATACCAAAAACGGCAAAGGATAACTGAACATTAATGAACTGTAAGGGTGGGGAAGGGGATCGCCAATACTTCGAGGGGAATCAACACCACCCTAGACCTTCGAGCCAGACTAAATCAAGTCTTTGAACAGAGGGTTTTCCGTCAGGATGCAAATGCCCAGTATTTCCTGCATAGTAAATACTGAACATCTCCCCGCCCTCTGGATCGGATAAACTGGGAGATGGCGTGAGCCACCCAATTCTAGAGCTGGAATCTCTAATAAAGGCATTAAAAAGGAGCTGACCTCCTACCCGAATTTTATTCATAACAGAAGCACGTCTTCTGAACAAATATTTAATATTGATCTGATGATGACAACATACAGGGACTTCTGGGTTTACTTTGGAAGCCTTTTCCTTAGTTGAAAAAGAAAAAAAAACATAACTTATTTCTGCTTTTGCTCTATCTAGATGTAATTTTCAGGCACTCTGAAGAGCCTCTTTAATAGATGATTTATTTCCATGTAAATATAATTATGCTCCATAATCAAGGCCTCTATGGTATTTCTTTCTGTGACACAGGATCATGCAGATTGAACTCCTTAACACCCCTCTCACCAAAGGACTTTTTCTATAGCTTCCTGGAGTTTTAGGGACTTCCCACTTATGTCAGTGAGTTTTGGACTAGAAAATGGCCCAAACAGCACTATGTGTGAATGAAGTCTGCAGAGTCAGGGCCCTGATAACAGCAGCTGGCATCCTAATCCCCTGGTTTGGTATCACATCTAAGAGAGCTGTTTCATCAATACTGAGCTGACCAGAACTGAAAAGATTTGGTCATGCCTTTGAACATACTGTAGATTTTGGGAGGACAAAGTGGGGGAAAATAAGGACAGCTGAAATTTGTTTTGTTTTGGGTTTTTTTTAATACAATCTAAGGTTTTTGTTTGTTTTTTTTTTAATACCATGAATGTAACGCTCGTTAAAATGCTCGCTATACACTGAAATCTTCCATGAATCAACAAAACATGTATCAGCAGTACAAACTTCACCTTGCCTAAACAATGTACGTCTCAATTCTGACTTGAAAAGACCACCTGTAGGGGAAAAATGTTAGTTCGGTATCCAGGGGCTATTCATTCCTTTGCCACTTTGCTGAGACTGCCAATTAGTGCCAACTTGTGGTGGCAGATTTTGTGATGTAGACACATGCTCTCTGGAAAGTGGGCTGAGATATTCGACTCATTTCACATAGGGCACAAAGAATTATTTGCTCTGTGCTATACAAATGGGAATTGTCCAAAGCTTTCCCCTGTGTCAGCCTCTGTACGCTTACTGAGTGTAAATACAGGGGAAATTGGTGTTATTGCAGGGACAAATTAGCACCAGAACTGAGCTGTATTTTTTTAAATGTGCTGCTAATTGTGCCCAATTTGTGCTGGAGTACTCACGCAAATGCAAAAGCACAAAACCAACGGGAACACATTTCAGGGCGCCAAAGAGAGCTTGCGCTTTTCTTTTAGCAAATTATCCTTCTAGTTTCACATTCAGTAAGCGCCAATTGGTCCCACTAAAACCTTTATCTGGAGTAATCAAATTAGCGCTGCATGTTAGCAAATTAGGTTGCATTTACAAAGGTTTAAATTTGCTGCAGTTTTGGGCATTAAAAGAAAGCATTTTCTAAGTTCTGCTTAAAAAATTTCTTATATGAGTGACATTAATTCTGTGACATTTAAGAAGAGGGAGCTGCTGAAATGGAAGAAATGAGGGAAAACAGCTCATTGTATTTCACTCCCAGAGAAATGTGAATTAGGAATTGCAGAAGTTTCTAAACTTTAAGGTAGAACTGAGAAAACTGGGAGAGGTTTATTCTTGTTTGCCCAGTAAGTAGGTTCATTCTTCCCTTGGGTACACAGAGGGCCAAATAGGTGCCACTGGCTGTGCTCAGGAAATTACTGGGGTTACCTGGCTGCTGTGAAGGGCAATGCAGCATCAGGCACATCAAGGAGCTTGCTCCTGCCAAAAGGTGTGCCACTGACAGAGTGGGAACAATAACATGCTCCCAGGATTGCCAAAAGGATAGATGAGAAAAATTGTAGGCTAAATTTCTCCCTGGCAATCATCCACAAAAGTCATCAGAGTTTTATTTGAGCTGAATTTCAGCCACTGAGATTAATTATTTAATGTTTTATTATATGAAGATTAACAATGTAATTGTTAAGTACTATTGAGGCTTCTGCTTCCAATATTGTCTTTTGTTTGAAGTTTGCGAAACTTGCCTAAAGCTGGATTATTCTCTTTTTTTTCACAAGTTGGTTGTGAGAAAGCAGAGAAGGATAACATAAAGAAGTGCATTTGACATTAGGCACCATCACCCTCCTGCTTTCAGCTGATCACGGGATAACTGTAGTAAATTCAGTGTCAAAAGAAGGCAGAGGAGATCCCCAACCAGTTACAAACAAGGCTATGCCAGAGGCACCACTATGCTGGGGATATAAGGAATAGAAGACTTGAGCATGGAGTGCCCTGAGTCATTATATGTCATTGCTGGCAGGTGCAAGAATTTCGTTGGACAGAAAATTCTATAGAATCTGCTCAGTCCACACATAGAGGGTGCAGAACCTGAGTTTTGCCCCTAATTTTGAGGTCTTGGCCTAGATCACTCAGTGCTTTAAGAAGTTTGTGCATATGTGATTTCCAGCCAGTGCTGTAAAAGAATAAATCACTTGCAATGGGTTTCTGCAAATAGCTTTGTAACAATCAGGGTGTTGATCTGCTCTTCACAGATCAATATCTCTGGAAAATACTGCTTTATTGCCTCAGATGCCAATCCAGGATCCAAGGAAGAAGCTGGAGGTGGCAGGAAGGGTAGGACCAAAGAGGCTTCACAGAGCATCAAAAAGTATCAATCACAGCCTCCTCATCAGCAACACAATGCCATGAAAAAGCTATTGAGCGCAATAATCCAGAGTAACATCTGATTCAGGAAGTCTTTTCATCATTAATTTCCAGAAACTGAGAGGAAAACAGGGGGTAAATAAAAAAATACCAATTTCTCCATGCCCTGGTTTTGGTGCTCCTTGGCCAAGCATCCTCCAGAGACAACTGGATATGGGGCTGCTTATGGCTTTCATCTGACACAGAGTGGTGTTTATTTTCTTAGAAGACAGTGTCACTATTCTCTTCTGATTACACCCACAGGAACAAAAGCATAGACATGAAAACATATCCTAAAAGTAAATAAGTCCACGAGCTTTGAGGAATAAACCAGACACTTAGTTTGCTCAGCTAGATTGGGAATTTAAAAAAAAACCATTTTTTTTCAAACAGTCTCTGAAGTTAAGCCTCTTCCCTGAAATTTACTGCATGAGCCAAGAGAGGGAGACCCTTTTTTCTGACAATGCCCTTTCAGCTACTTTGATGATAAAAATAAAAAATGTTTGATAGCTACCCAAGCAAAGAAGGTGAAAACAGTAATTTCCAGCTTTTCTAAAGCTCTTTGGCTATATACATTTGATAAAAGCCCAGAAGATGAAGTCAGATTGGTTTTTTCCTGCTTTTTATGTTTATAAAATCCCTTTCACTTCTCTGAAGCCTGGACAGTGAGGATTGGAAACGTCTGCTCATTAATAGACTTCCAGAGCAACAGTACATTTTCAGCAGAGATAATGCATATTCCTGATAGTTACTGGAGTTTATGGTTAGGCTAAATTTATTTTGTAGCTGCCAGAAGAGTACCTGCTTGAGGACAATAGCTAGAATTCTTTTCTTACTGTTGCCAGTCACATGTTACCCATTTAAGATTAAGGCTGGGGAATAAATCTCATGGAAGCATTTCACCATTCATTTATAAAGGTGTTTCTCCTTGGGATCTGCTTTTGCAGCACCAGTGACAAGGTTGAAATGTAACTTGCAACTCTCTTGAGTTGGTGAAGCAATTAAATCAAACGGAACTTTTTTGTTGTTGGAACTGTTTCTTTTATTAGGCTTTGGGGAAAGGAATTACTTCAAAGAGAAATGCATTTTCAATTCTGTTGAAAAATGGAATTCTGACAATGGAAGTATTGGGAACCCTGCATTCAACCACTCTACGTGCTGTAAAAGAGTTAAAGGTTCTGCTGAGTCTCACCTCATTACCCTCTTAGGGGTGAGGCTGCCCAGGAGGTTTCATTTCTAAAGACACACAGTAGTCCTCGGATCCCTGCATCCTCTTCCCTGGCCAGGCATGGAGATTACGGTGTGTGAAGATCTGCCCCAGATCTCTGTTCCAAGGACTATTTCCACAGTGTCTGAAATGTCAGTTTTTCTTTGTGAGTAAAACAGTGTTGTTTTCTGTAATGGAAAAAAAACCAAAACAAACAAAAAAAAAAACCCTTCCTGTTTTCCAGGCAGCTCTATTTTGATAATTTCAACCTCTATCAGTTCCGTATCTTTTTATTAATATCATTGATGGCACTGATGCTCTAAAAAAGAAACCATGCTGGTGTAACAGGCAGGGTTTGTGATTCTCTTGCTGACAGGCAAGTCTCCGGTTACTCCAGACTAAGGCTTTTCCTGCCAGACAAGTGCTGGCTGCTGCACTGAGTCTGTGATGGGTCGGTGATGATAAATAACTTGTGCTGGCTGGGATGGAGGCTATCACATTTGGTTTTCCTTGTTGTTGAGTAAGATCTTGAACCTGAGTCTCTGGGAGAAATTACTGTGTATTTACTCTGTTACCAAGGTCTCTTTTTCAAAATCTGGTATCAGTGGCAGGAAGTGCAGCCAACACATTGATTTGTGAGCACATTTGTCATCTCAAACAGATTATGTAGGCTTTCTATAGATAATATACTGCACTGTAGAATGAACAGTAGTATGGAAAAGTATTACAGCATTCCAGAAATATCTAATCATTGCTGATAAATTTTATTTGCCACTTGTGTGCATTATTATGACAGATTCCTCCTTAAAGCTGAGGACAGTTGAAGTCTACACAGGCCAAACTCAAAGGCTTCAGTGTTTTGCTTCACAGTTTTGTTACTGGATGTGAAAGTCTTAAAGGGGATGCTCAAACATTAAAGAGGAAAAGCAAAGTGTAAATAAAAAGGGGTATTTTGTTAATGAATGAGGAAGGTTGGAGTGATTTGGAAGCATTTTTAAGAGCTTTGGGTTTTAAAGTGAAAAAGAAGTAGTTTTCAAAAACACAGAAGAGAAGTGGTTTTTTGACCACCTCACCAAAGTGCTCTGCGTTGATCTTGGGAAAAGTCATCATCTCTCCATTGACTATAAAGGACACATAGAAAGAGGAATCAACATGGGGTAGTGTTAGACATGTGGTGTGCTCCTCCCTGCTGGCATGTAGAGTTCCTTTTTCAGTCTGAAAAGTTCCTTTTTCATACTGCTCACTTCACTTACAGTCTAACTGGCTTTTGAAAATGAAACGTAGATGCCCAAGTTATTCAGACGTCTAAGTTATTATTTGTCCTCTTTACCTTGTCCTAACTTGTTTTCTTCAGGAGACTCTTTGGAAGATTGAGGAACTGGTGGGATTAAAACAAGCCATGGCATTAGAGAGATGAAATCTCATTAAGAAATCAGCTGTGATTCTCTAATCCCTCCATGTTGTGTCTTGCTCTGAGCCAAAGCTTGGGCTGAATGAAGCAATGAGTAGACCACAGACTCAAATTCAGATGAGGAATTTGAACCCTTCAGTGGTATTGTGGTTTGCTGTCCTAGGGAAAAAAGTGGCTCATGTAACTTTGGATGTTCAGGTGGGAAGTATGGAGTCAAACCCTCAAACAGATGAGAGACTTGAATATGTGCTGGCCACCTGCTGAACAAATAACACCTCCTCTGAGGGTCATCCAGTTCACCTCCAAAATATTTTATCATATATGGGTACTTGAGGGAAGAGTAAAAATGTGTTATTTTTATTTTCGGTTTTAAGTTTGTATATGGGTAGGGTGGGGAGATCCTCTCTCATTTCAATAGCAGGAACAGGAAGAAAATGAGATTTAGATCAAGTTGATCGTTGACTTTTTTTTCCCCTTCAGATTTCACTGCCAAAAAAGCCCAAATCATATAAAGAAAAGTTTTTTCCCAGTCTTACATGTGAAAAGTTAGTAGGTTTCACTTCATGGTAATTAGCATCAGTGGAGCCTACTGATATAGCATTATCTTTGTGAGGTTAGTTTTAACAAAAAAACCCAACCAAAACCACCACCACCAACAAGCTGTTCTGAGCCTGACTTAAAGGCACATATTAAACTATTCCTCATAATGGGGTATTATATGGATGGAGAAGTGCTCCAGAGCTCCTATGCTAACTAAGGTCTGCTGGGGAAACCCCGGAGCAATCTAAGTGTGCACTCAACCTGTGATAACAAACAAGCCTCACAGAGGAAAGCTTAAAAAAATGACTCTCTGATGAGAAATGCAAAATCTTGTTGATTTGGGAGTAAGCAGAGGTGGTGAGGCTTTTGAGAATGTTCAGGAAAAGAATATCATATTATAATCCAGTTTATGTTCTGTTGAAACAGAAAACAAGAGTTGGACTGTTTCCATGATTAGCTCAAAGCACTGTCGCAGGTCATGACAGGAGGGATCAGTTGATCTCCATTTTCATCATGACGGCATCGTCAGTTTATATTAAACAACAAATTTTGTCAATCTGTTCATATTTTTCAACTACCTTGTGAAATCCTGATATCAAATCTGTTCTAAGTCTTCCCTCCCATCCCCCTGACCCAGCCTACTCTGCTTATTCAGGAAATGATCTCTAAAGCTTGAACAGTATTTACATTATCAAGATTTACTTATCTTTTCTTTTTTTCCATTGAAACACTAAGCAGCTCTTATACCAATGTAGGTGTGTTTGAGAATTATGAGAGCCTTCAATTCTCATACCAAACTACACCCACACAAGTCAGTTCCAGTTCCAATGACTAAAGGTCATGTGAATGGCAAAAAGTAACAGGTAAGAACCTAATTTTGTTATTAAGAGTAACTGAATTTGCAGTTATGGTTTACTAGTGAAGGAATGAATGCCACGAGGAGTAAATCCTTTCCCTGCCTTTTGTTGGTGTTTGTTCCCACTATTCCTGCTATTGTTTTAAGAGACAGTTCCAATAGGAAAAAGACTTATGATGTGTGAGAATACAGATTTGCCTTTTAACACACCAGTGAGAGAGAGACAGTAGTGGGCTAGCTCCTTGCCAAGAGGTAGATAGCATTCACTACCCAACTCCTTCTGTGGGCTTTGCTAAAAGCAAATGTTTGAGTGCTGGGAATTGTCAGGTTCCCTGAGGCCAATGGCCCCTGTTTGTGCATCATACCTTTTCCAGGGAAACATATTCATATTTCTTAGGTATGACTGAATTTTCACATTATTTTAGTAGTTCTAGTTCTTAGCATGTCCCTTTGTTTTCTTCCAATCAGATCCTCCCTGGGATAGTGATCCCTTTGATTTGCTCTTCTCCCATACCATACCTGGTTTTAATTTGTGCTGCCCACCTGAGCCAATTTTTAATCTACAGGCTCTGAAGACGAAAATGGTGAAGATTCTGCAGATTGTCCCCTCAGCTTTACATTTGTCAAGGTGCTAAAGGTGGCACTATATGGGGACAACATGAAAATAGGCTCCAGGAATTCAGGAGCAAACCCAGTGTTTAGGGGGACTGTGTGTTAAGGGACCTGGCTAGTCTTGCAAATTACTTCTAGCAGAGTGAGTTTGAAGAATAGGAAGAAAATCCCATGTGTGGGCATACTTCTGTAATAAAACCCTCTCCTCTCCCTGGAATCACCTCTTGACAAGACAGAACCTTTGATTCAGATAATGAAAGATCTGTAAACACTTGAGAAATTTCCTTCAGTATATCAACAGCCTTGCTTTCTTTGGTCTCTCTTTCTTCTGTTTTTAGCTGCACGCTGAAGGGAAGAGTCAGTGGCATTTGGAATGGTGTGATTGATACTGTTTCTCTATCTCCAGCAAAGTAATTTCTGGAGCTCCCAGTCAATGGTGCTCCATTTCTCTTTAAATTACAGCCACCAGACTTCAATTTTCCTTTCTAGAATAAGGTAGGACTTGATGTGAAGAGGAACATATATAATTATCTGGACAAAATGAAGTTATTCTATGGGTCATCCTTGCTACTGGCTGCTACAAAGCTCAGAGGTCAGAGTTTTTTGTTGTTTGTTTTTTTTTTCCTGTCACAAACCCACAGCAGGTCAACCTGGGTATTTAGGGTAATTGTGAGCAGGTCAGTGTCATCCAAGCAAATGGATAGAGCTTGTTTGACAAGGCATGTGGTTTTCTCAGTTGCTTTCTGCTCTATCTGTCCATCCTTTTAAATTTGTGCTGTTGAGACATGTTTAAGTATATTGACATATTGAGTATATTTAATGCTGTTACAAAAATTGGTGAGATTTTTGCCTAAATCCATTTCTGATTCTATTAAATGCAAAAGGTTTTTCATGACATCCACAACAAGGAGGCTGGCAACATCAGGAAGGTACATAAGTGACATCAGGATAAACAGGGATGGCAGAAACTGAGAAGGAAGGACACAGAATGGGAAAGAATTCTTCTACCATGATTTGGCTGGAGCAAATTTTATAGTGCATTTTGCAGCCAGTGGTGTTTTTAACAAAGGAGCAAACCAAAACTGCAACTGTAAGTACAAGGTTACATGAAGCCTTATGAGCTCAGAGTGAGATCTGAAGTTAACCTTACATCTGAATTTGTACCATGGTTTATTTGTTAGGATCTATGGGATCTCTCTTCATGTTTAATGGATTTTGCTATCCTACAGTAGCAGAAAGCCTTCCAGTCCTGCTTGAACCATTGCAATGAGTATTTTCTGTGTACAACTGTGTCTCGTTGTATGTAAACAACATCTTATTTGGAACACTTGGATACAAAGCTTCCAGCACAGTCCTCAGCCTCCTGTCATGTTTATCTACACCTTCTTGGTGGTCTGGTCTGTGCTGGAGGCATGGAAAGTGATAGCTCCCAAAAGGCTGCCAAATCCATGGCCCGGATCTCCGCTGCTGTGGTGCTACCAGTAATTACAGCTCTATCCTAAGCCCCAGTGCTCTAGTGACGTGGAGGTGAAGTTGTTGTTTGGAAAGAAAATAAAATTAACTGAGTTTTGGATTGGTGCAGACATATAAAGCTGCCTTCAGTTGGCTAATCTGTAGCATTAGTAAATAATAATATGATTACTACTTACACAAGGCCTGCTTATACTTTCCTGGGGAAAAACAATGCTTTACACTTCAAAATTAAGTGGCTTAAGGTCCACAATTTTTCTCATATAGGACATCAGGATGAAGGATCGCCCTTCTGGTTTGGGAGTGTCTTTCAGCACTTTACCCTTCATAGACCAGACTAGTTATGTAGCTCATGCTTTCAGAGTATGCGAGGTTCAAGATGTGTGTGGCAAATGGACCTCAGGAACACCATGGCTGACAATTTTTTGTCGATGTCTTGGCAAAAATTTGAGTGCCAGGATACCAAAGGAAGTTGAGGATCTAACTTATCACTGTGCTAGGAATTTCCCTTCAATGGTCATTACATTTCTAGATTTTAACTCCCCTGGAAAAAGTGTCTGGTGCCTTCCAGCCATACTCCAGAAAGTCCAGAAGTGAGAAGATTGCCTTTCTTGGGACTCTTGTGGTGTCTGAAGAAATGCAGTGATTCAGAAATTCTGTTTGCTTAATAATGTATAAGCCTTCTTACTTTTCTTTTTAGCCTTTAAACAGTGGGAAGAACCATGGCAAAATAATTAAGATAAAATTATTTCCTCTTCAGATGGAAGTAGCATTCACTTTGAAATTCTTGGTGATGACTTTGATTCATGTATTAGATGGACCTTTGTCTGCCAGAAGCTGCTACCTTTGCACAGCTCCAGAGAAATTGCTGGAAAACACTGTGGGGCCAGGAAGAGAGGGGAGTTCAAATGTGGACCAAAGGAGAGTGATAGATCTAAAATAAAGCCACTGATCCAGGCAGACTTCCACATGAGACAGAATATTTTAATGCTGTTTACTGGTATCATTTTTCAGAGCTCCAGTTAAATACAAAACAAATCACAGATATGTTAAAATTTTACTGCATGGACCATACTGTTGTTTTCAATGAGCAGTGGTAAAGCCCCTGCTGTGGTTTCAGCATAGTTAAAAGTCCTATTTTTGCTGTTCACAGTGATTAGAAAAATAGCACGTTTGATACACTTTTGAGTTATGTGAATGCTTCTGTTTTAAATCACGAATGAGAAAATTGTTAACAATAGGTTAATTTTTTGTTTGTTGCTCAGATGGGACGTTTTAATCTCTAAAATTGAATGCTAGTGTAAATCACTGTCTCTGCCGCATTACTGAGTTTGCTTTCAAATGGATTTATGGAAAGGTTTGATTTTCCTTGTCTTTAATCTTATATTGGCTTATAATGGAGCCCACACCAGAGCTTGTAGCGAACCAGGCAAATATAGCTGTCTTCTAGCTCATGCCTCAGCAGCTGCGAGGTATTCGCACACAGCAGAGGAGCTTTGTGTCTTGGGTTTTTGGATTTCATTCAATCAGTTCCACTTTGCATATTTATTCATAGTAAAGCACCATTAGCTCAAGACTAATAATTGGGATGGCATGAAGAAAACTGCATAAAGAAATGCAGGCCACTTGGCTCTCCTGAGGCCTGACTTGGGGAAGATTTGAATGATTCTTTGCATCAGGAGCTCTGTGAAGCCTCTGAACAACATATTAATGCATATTGCTGCTTTTCTCATCCTCTCATTTAACATATTTCAGTTCAGTAGGGTGTTTCTTGAATTATAGTCATGTAGCTTAAATCCTAGCCCACAAACTAGGTAGGAAGCCAGTTATCTTTTAAAAAAATAACTGGAAAAAAATTAACATTTCTATATGCTAGTAAAGAGCTAATCAAATGTCTTCATCAATGCCAAGAATTTAGGCTGGCAGTTTTATACCTGCTATGTATTTATTTGTAAATGAAAATTGAATATGCAGAATAAATATGTTTCATTTTACGTATACCTCCATTCAAGCTGCTTTGAGTTGGTAGGAGCCTTTTTCTTCAGAGATGAATCACTGCAAGAACTGGTCCTTCAAAGCCCCTTGTTGAAACAATCTTACCTGTCTATCTTCCTACCAAGCCCTTTGGGCTCTTTGGATGGAGAGCATGCTGTGACAGGAATCTTACAGACAAAGGAAAATATTATGGTTTAGGGTTTTTTTTGTTTGTTAGTGATTCTGGCACCTGGAAAGCATGGATGTATCAGAAGCTGATTGGATTAAGAGGGTCATGACTGAAATGTCCCAGCAAGGGCAAATATTATAATACTATGAGGGAATTATTCCTGATTCTGGAGGCACATCAAGATGTGGATTCATTTTTACCAAAATTTGCATCTGAATATCCAATTGTTAGAATGTTGGTTCATTGAACCTCTACCTGAATGGCAGAAAAGAACAGCAAAAAAGCCATCCCAGGAGCCAGGTTTGTTCCAGGGGGCTTCAGGAAGGGGCATAAAGTATTTAAGGATGTAGTTTGTATTCTCTGTCTGCTGACGCTCAGAATCCTGAGGATTTTATCATGTGCTGTGAGGGCAGAGACCCATATTATAGAACAACATTGAAACCACTGCAGGTCAGAAGATAAAAGAAATGCTGTCAGAGCCACTGACTGATTAAGCAGTCTGTCATCAATAAGGAATTTTGAGGAAGTGGGGCAGTAAATATGTCTGGGAGAAGGAAAAATCAAGTCAGAACTGAACCCATACTTTGTACTGAAGTATAGTCATAAAGCAAAGAATACTGTGCTGTACTTCTGGTGTTTTAATTTATGTGTGTAAATAGGAAGAAGTTGCTTCAATTTCCACTTGGAAAATGGACATTAGACTCTTAATGCACTTTCTGAGTTGAAGTCAAATAAGTGAAGAATGCCAAGCTAGCAAATAGACCTCTATTACATCAATTAAATTATGGCTATTTATTTTAGAGCTGACTTTGCCTAGTGTATTGTGCTCAGTATATTGCATTATAGAACAATTTGACTGTGTTTTACATTACTGCTCTGCAGTTTGTGGGGAAGCTATTAATATATAAATACATTAATATATTAGAAATATAAACCAATGTGTGGTTCAGTTGCATCCCAGGAAGGTTCCACACTACAGTACTACATGGAATGCTAAATGGGTCTGCAGGCAGCACAGCCAAAGCCTCTGTCCCATGCTAAGCTCTCACAGTGAAAGTGAATTTTATGCTATTGGAAAATACTTTTGAGTGGTGTGGCTTTACATCAGGTCTGTTGGTGAAATAAGCCACTTCAGCAAAAATAGTTTTGTGTGAGCATAACCCTATTTTTGTCCTTATGGAAAAACTAAACTAAAAAATGACACCACTAAATGATCAGTACTATAACAGCAAAGGCTCCTATAGCTAACCTGGTCTCAACCAAATATTTGATGATGTTAAAGATCACAGGGGAATGTACCTATGGGTACACTGCAGCATTTTGCTGGGTTGAGAGGTAAGTGAAGCAGAAGATTTCCCACCCAGCCTCGTTTAAAGCATGTGGGACATCAGTATCCATATGGAATGTTTCATGATTAATCATTGTGGAGATTTGTCTCTGTGGAAGATGTTTCGTTCAGCCCAGGATTGAAAAACAAAGGATATGTTGCTGCCACAATAATGAAAAACACAGACAATCTGCTGTTCATATGTGCCAATTGTTGCTTCAGCCTTAAATGCACTTAAAGACGAGAAATATAATTGCAGACAACCATTCTGCAGAAAGCTCATAGGAATATGGGCTCTTTAGGGGGACACTTTCAAGCGCATAAAAAACCTTTCACAAACTTAATTCTTGTTACTGAGTTCCTCTTTGTGCTTGCTGTTGGTCAGTCCATCAGACCACAACACCTCAATTGAAAAAGTGCCAAGCAGAAAACTAAATTGTAGTCAGGGGGTGAGAAAATTCAAGGGAAATTTCAAATTTTAGGTGGTTTTATGTGTAAGACTGGGCACAAGCACAAAACCTGACCTAAAATCCAGAGAATCATTCTAAGGATGACATGACGGGTACAACTGTGCACATATTGGCAATCCAGTCAGCTTCTGAACGTTTTTAAGTAACAGGAAAGCGTAAGCACTGCCACTGCAAAATATTTATATAGAAATGGTCACTTTCTGTGGGCTGAATAATGTGTTACCTGTGGGAAGATGACACCTTTGAATAGATCTGGTTTTGCTCACCAAGTTCCAAAAAGTATTTTGTAATATTATTGGTAAATATTCAGGCTGCTGCTGAGCTGAGGTTCAGATCCTTGCAGTATGAATAGATAGTTACTTCTGCAGCCACAATTGTCATAAGAATTGTACTGTTCCCTTTCTCCTGCAATTTCCAGAGGTTTCTCCTCACCTGTTGTCTCAAACTGCATGGGCTGTGGCCCTGGAGTGTTGGAGAGTTGCCACCATGTCATTCTGCAAGCCCATACTCCAACCACGTGCAGTGCTGGCCCCTCTACTGCAAAAGAAACAACCCCCAAAACTACAAAAGGCCCTGGAAAGGGCAGAAAGAATGACCAAAGGTCTGAGCAAGGAGTGACTGGACCTCCTGGGGTGCTTCAGTTCAGAAAATAAGGGAGCAAGGTGGGATCTGACAGAAGTCTATAAACCACTGGTGACATGGGTAAGTGGATACTGGTTGCAATATCTTAGAGTGCGAGAAATAAGGGCTGTCAAATGATCGTGGCAGGAATCATGTTCAAAACAAAGAAGAGTAACTTCTAGAAGTAGACTCCCTGCCAACGGATGCTTTGGATCCAAAAAGTACCTGCGTGGCTCTAAGGGGAGACAAGGCAAGTATCTGCAAAAGACAGCTCTGTTGGATATTCCTAAGCGGCCACACTAAGCTCAGGAAACATTTGAGCTTAAAATAATTCCAAGACTGGGAAAATGCTCAAAGAAAATGTCATATACGTTTGTCTCTGTTCCTAACTTAGACATGAGGTTTGCTTATGGCCATTGTTGAAGACAGGATGCTGGGCCAGATGGCCGTTCTGCAGCTCCTGTATCTGCTATAGATAAGATTTTGCCAAGATATTTTAACATTTGGTACCCAAGATGTTGATGGTTTGGGGTTTTTTCTTACTTGGTCAGTCTTTCAGGTCCCAGATTCCGTCTAGACATTGTTCAGATCATCTTCCTCATGATACCTGGAGAATTAATGCAGTGGATTTTAGTATGATTGGAACAAGACTTTTGAAACAAAAAATCAGAGGGCTTCAGTCTATTTTCCACCCTCCAAGTATTATTATGGAAATGATTGCATTTTCCTTTGTTTCCGTCTGTTTGTTCTGTGGCAGTAAGTTCCCAAATATGCTGTGAAGAACTGTGGACTTGCTGTGTTGGCTATTATCCTTACATTGCTCTGCTACTCATCCCCAGATATATCCCTTAAATTATCTTTCTCTGAATGTACAAGCCTTAATTTCCAAGCCTAATTTTATTTAGTTATTTTATCACAAGTATTAACCAGCAGTTTTGTTTGTTGCTTTTTCTGGGATGTTTCAGCCTTCCACAAAAGCCAGAGAACACCACCATTGGGACCCTTACTGGTAAACTTTTGATCCACAATATGTGTGGTACAGGAACAGCCCAAGTATCTCATCTTTGTCTTTGGTAGAATGCAAGGCAAGTATATAAAATACTTCCTTATTATAATGCTTAGTAGTAAGTGTTGCTATTAAGTCATCACCTAATTTCTGATTCTGTGAAAGAATCATGTTTTGGACAGAAATTTTCCAGGCCTAGGTTTGTTACAAAGTAAATTGTTTGTTGAGTAAAAAGCTTTTACTCAGACAGCCAGCTGAAAGGCCTGAAATTCAACAGTTGCAGTTTGCATGGAAATTGTCTTTATTGTGGAGTTGTCTATAGGTTTTTTGGTTTTGCCTTCATTTTCAGTTGTCTCCTTTGCTTTGCCACAGCCGTCTTGTTTGGTCTTTGCCATTAGAAAACAATCAGAAAACTAGTGTTGCCAAGTACAGATGCATCTCATTTTTAAAGTTCAGCTGTTTTTTTCCTTATATGATGAATTTTACACAGAGGCTGCTGCATGATACCTTTCAAATATGGCCAACTCTGCCCAATCTAGCAAAAGGAGCATTTTGGCCAGACATTATTGTTGCTGCCATTGTGAGTTCCACCATTGCCAGACCGTCTGGGCTAAACCAGCACAATTTTTGCCTTCATATATAAGGGGCTAACTGGCATGAAAGAGAAACCTTGCATTTGTCTAGGTGCACAGCAGGGAGAAGCAAATGCAAGTACAACAATGCAGAGACTCTGTATGTGAGAGGTGCAGCATCTCTAAGATTTTCAATATTGTCTAAAAAGCTCTCCAAGCAGAGCTGGAAAATTTCTGCAAACTAAATTGTGATAAAGAGATTTAGCAGGTTATCAGAGACCAAAAAGGAGAAGTCAACTCTGTGTGAAAAACTCAGCAGGGCTGAGCAGCCCTGGAAAGGGCCCAAAGGAAAGTGGAGGTGAGTACAGAGGTGTAAAGACCTAATCAAGGAGGTATCATTATCAGCTTGAAGGCCAAAGGCTTGGCAGGTGAAAATTAGTAACATTTTCAGATATTCTAATTCCCTATCAAGACATGATGCTAGGGCTTAGTTGAACAAGCTTAGTTGAAATAACTCCTGTCTTAAGCCAGCCTATAAAACAGGCTTCTGAAGTTGATTAACTTTGTTCTCCCACCTAGTTTGCTTTTCATGAATGTTCTAGTTTCACTCAGGGCTGGAAATGAGACTCATCAGGAAGGCAATGAGAGTTTTGTGGTGCACAAGGAAACGCGGGAGCTTGCCAATGGAAAACTTTGTCTGGTGGTGAGATTTAGACACACTTTTTGAAGTGTGTCCATGCAAATTCAAGCGATAGGCCGGGCAAGTCAAATACTTCAGTCATTTTGTGACACACCGGTGAAGCTTTATGTGACAGGACAACCTGGGCATGACACAGGGTGAGATTGCAGTCAAACAGCATTGTCACGAGCTGACTGTGAGACAAGCAGTGCTTCCAACCTTTGTATCCCTGGTTTGACAACAAACTGTGGAGGTTTTAGTTGGCAAGGTAGATCAAACTCTGAACTCTGTGCATGTGCTTTTTGGGGAGCTCCATTCTCTTTTCCTACCTCCTGAAGGTCACAGCAATGTTTGTGTTGCCAATATTTTTTAAGCTGGCAAGATGTGCTTTTTCTTTATTGCCAAACTGGTGAAATGTCTTTCAAGGGAAAAGATATGGGCAGGTTATTTTGATTTTCAAAGCTTCTGCTAATATTATTTCTTCTATCTCTACGCATCTTTTGCACTCACAAACAAATGATTGGATTCAAAAGAAAATGTGCTCAGAAGTCAGAGCCATTTTTGCAGCATTTATAAGTGAAAGTGCAATCTAGCTGTTGGCAAACCATAAGCTCATTGTTTTGGCAACACTGTTTCATTTACTTTTTTTTCTGTTATACTAACTTGTTTGCTCAGGTATTGGAATTCAGAGTTTTTCCTTCTTTTTAGAAATTCACACCCTTTCTGGCAAGGTTTGAGCTGTTTTTATTGCTTACAATTATACCTACAAGTAAAATAAATACTTTCCCACGGATGCCCTGGAATCTGGTATGGTTATAAGCTGATGTAAGTGGAAGAGCTGAGTTGTACAACAAGTATTTCTGCTACTCTCTCTTTTCCTTCTGACACTCCTTAAAGACAGAGGGCTTGAATTTGTTATTGCTCTTGAGTTATTGAAGCAGTTATTTGTAAAGTTTGTAGGATCTTCTCCACACGAAGCTGGTGTGGATGGGAACAGATCCAAGTGACCTGGAGAGAAAATACCTGTGAGGGAAACCTAAGGTGCCTTTGCAACACCAATATTCCTGTGGCCTTCAGAGCATAACTGAACAGAGTTCTATGCTGTGCACACAAAAAATGGCATTGGAAGGGCATTTTGATGTCACAAAGAAAAGCACAGAAAAGTTAGGAAATGCCCTAATTAAAACTGCCTGTGTAATTCATTATGATTAATTTTTTATTATCTGATCACATAATATTTTTTCCACAGATGCCTCTTACCTCTGTGCACAGGATGTTCAGAGGTCTCTTAATGAGCAGCTATTCAGTGGTTTGTTTCATCTTAATTGTTCCATGTGGCCCAAGGCCTTATCTACTGTGTGCTATTAAATCCTGTTTTGAGGGCTAAATCCATAAAAAGGCTTTGGCCTGGTGACATTGTGTGCTGAAGGATCTGACTTCTCAGCCCCCTGCTGTCTGGTGTTGAGAGATAGAGTTTATGGCCCAGGTGTGCTGTTGCAGCCATGGCAGAGCAGGGCCAGCTCTCCAACCTAGTGGCACGGTGCCATTCAGAGCCACCCCTAGCTCAGGTGACTCCAGGAAGCACATCCCGTTCTGTGGCTGCAACATGCTGCTGCCCAAAATCCAAGTAATCATCTCCTTTCTCTGCAGAGTTAAATGGGAGTCTAGGATTTATGACTCATGCATCCTGTTTTCAGCAGTGCCACTGATGTGAAAAAGCCCTTGAAAAGTATTTCACCAAAGCTGTGACCCAGTTTTCCTTCCCATAGAAAGGGAATAATGGCATGGGCCAAACTGTCTTAGAGAGGTGTTCTCTGGCTACAGTGTTTACATGTCCTTTGGAGTCTTAGTTATGGGAAAGACAATGTATCTCTTCTTCATCCAAAACTGAAGGTCAAAGTTGTGGAAATAACCCCTTGTCTCACTGCCTGAATTAGATTTACAGAAGAACTCTTGATGATTCATTTTTTACACAAGAAAAATGGGCTACTTCCAATGTTGTTCCATCTGGGATCTTCCAGATCACCCCAGAAATCCCACCAACATGTTCTGGAGAAGTCCTGAGGGATTTCTGGAGAGATAGTGAAGCAGGCAGTTTTCTTCTCAACTCAGACTGTCAGGATTGAGTCTGTAGCAGAGCACAATGAGCCAGTGTGCTGGTTTGAAAGCAAAAGTAGTGAGATTTCAAGCCAGAAATACAATTTAATAGAAAAAAAAGTAAAATATATGCAGAAGTACAAAAGAAAAACTTCTAACAGAGTCAGAATACAACTTGATACTCTGCTAGCTAGGGTGGTGGTAGTAGTCCAGATGAAGTGGTCTTGTTGAAGTGGTGATCTTGTAGAAAAGATTTAGTGGTTCTTGTCCTCTGGAAACCAGTGGATAAGCGCTGCCTATTTTGTCCAAAATCTCCGATTATATCTAGGTGGGAATGCTTGGCTCCTCCCCCTGGGCAGAGCATCTCACAATGGGATGATGTCATTTTATCAGTCATGTGGTGGGTCCTTGATTGCCCATTAAACAGAAATGGCTCCAGGAGGGAGTTACCTATGAGTCACGGGGCAGGGCATTGATGGGCCCATTAACAGGAGATAGTCCGGGGAAGGAGGCAAGGAAAAACACTGCCCCTCCTAGTTTCAACAACTCCTGAAGATGGAGATAGAATATATACCTTCTGACATATATTTACATTGTAACCTAGGACATAATCCACCCCTTATTCTATCACCATCTACATCATACCCAAACCAATTCCTTCTTACAGATATCTATCTATCTATCTATCTATCTATCTATCTATCTATCTATCTATCTATCTATCTAGATATATTGATATATTGATATATTGATATATATAGGTATATACACACAGAATGAAACATTACACACAGTTCTCATTTAAAATTAATTTTCTCTGTGGTATATAGTGAGTTTCCCCATTTTCCCTGCATTACTCATCAGGTGTAGCCAGGTCTTTGAGCAAAAACAATCCCACAGATGGGTTTGCCTTTGCCTGCAGTGGGATTAATCAAAACAGTTTTTCCAAAAATATCTTTCATGTGTATCACAAGGACTTTGTCTCCATCCACTGTGTGCAGAGGTTCAGACTGGGTAGAACCAGCTCAATTGGTGGATCTTCAGGTGTTGACCATCTAGGTGGATTTTGCCAAGTTCATTTCTCAGTTTCTGAAGGGTCCCCCACCAAGTGCCTTCAGGGTAGTCTTAAGGAGTTCATTGCACTGTTTAACTTTTCCAGAAGCTGGTGCTTGATAAGAGATATGATATATCCATTCAATACCACGTTCTCTGGCCCAAGTGTTTATAAGGCCATTCTTGAAATGGGTTCCATTGCTCAACTCAATTCTCTCAGGGGTGTCATGTCTCCACAAGACTTACCTTTTCAGGCCTAAGATGGTGTTCTGGGCAGTAGCATGAGGCACAGGGTAGGTTTCCAATCATCCTGTAGTTGCTTCCACTATGGTCAGTACATAGCGCTTGTCTTGGTGGGTTTGGAGAAGGGTGATATAGTCAATTTGCTAGGCTTCCCTATACTTGTATTTCAGCCATCGTCCACCGTACCACAGAGGTTTCACCTGCTTGGCCTGTTTGATTATAGCGCAGGTCTTGCAGTTGTGGATGACCTGTGAGAGGTTGTCCATAGTAAGGTCCATTCCTCAGTCATGGGCCCATCAGTATGTTGCATCTCTTCCCTGATGATTAGAGGCATCATGGGCCCAGCGAGCTAGCAATAATTTTCTCTTGTGCTGCCAGTCTAGATCCACTTGTGACACTTTCATCTTGGCAGCTTGTCCACCTGCTCGTTGTTGCTATGCTCTTCATTAGCCTGACTCTTGGGTACGTGTGCATTCATGTGTTGAACCTTCATGGTCAGCCTCTCTACTCAGGCAGCAATGTCCTGCCAAATCTTAGCAGCCCAGATGGGTTTCCTTCTGTGCTGGCAGTTGGCCTTTTTCCAGCAATCCAGCCATCCCCACAGAGCATTAGCTACCATCCAAGAGTCGGTGTAGAGATAGAGCCTCGGCCACTTTTCTCGTTCAGCAATATCCAAAGCTAACTGGACAGCTTTAAGCTCTGCAACCTGACTCAATCCACCTTGTCTTTCAGTAGCTTGTGCAACTTGCCGTGGGGGGTTTCATATTGCAGATTTCCATTTCCAGTTAGTACCTATAATTCGGCAGGAGTCATCAGTGAAGAGGGCATATTGTCTGTCAGTTTCAGGTAGCTCGTTATACGGTGGGGCTTCCTCGGCATGTGTTGTTTGCTCCTCTTCCTCTTCAGGGGATAATCCAAAAGTCTCACTTTCAGGTCAGTTTGTTATAATTTTCAGGATCTCAGGGTGATTTGGGTTTTCAATATGGGCGCACTGTGTGATGAGGGCAATCCACTTGCTCTATGTGGTGTCGGTGGGGTGGTGCGTGGAAGGAACCTTTCCCTTGAACATCCGTCTCAGTACCAGTAGTCGGGGTGCCAGGAGCAGCTGTGTTTCGGTGCCAATTACTTCCGAGGCAGCTTGAATTCC
>VXBQ01005186.1:5832-20630 GCA_013400175.1 Phainopepla nitens
TTTATTTTAAAAAAATTAATACCCCTTCACCATTTATTAGTACAAGATTTAAAAAAAAAAAAATCTGATTTTTTCTACTTTAGGTAGCTTTACCTCAGCAGTCCACAAATATTATTTTTACCGTTAAACTTAGTATTAAAGTAGTGTAACAAGAATATTTAGTCTAGATTTTAAGTTCCAGAAGGAAGTATTATGCAGCTGTTATAAATGAAAAGTTAACTTAGGTTCCTAATTTACCAGTAAAATACCTAATAGTTGCAGAATGATATCAGCAAGAAATTCTATTACTTTTGAAGAGCAGAGTGATATGTTTGAGAACTCTACCTTTCCGGATACTGGAGAAGAAGGACTAGCACAGGGGCTGGGATAGCTACTGCTGTCTGCAGGCTTCACTGAGGACTGAGCTGATCTGTCATCTGAGGATCGTTTGGAGAGCAAAATGTCTTTTTCTTCGTACTTCTTTGGCTGGTGGAGTGCAGGAGATGTAGATTTCACTTGAACCCTAAAAAGGACATACCTTGAGTTTCACAAGCAGTCACTGAACAATTTACACCAAACTGTCAGCCTACTGCATGACTACATGTATTACATCAACTACAAAATATATTAAACAATAACTAAAAAACCCATAATGATCATGCGTTGTTATTTAATGATACTGTTAAACCTCTTATGCTACTTCTTAAAGATCACAATTCATGGACAATATTCCTGACTGCTCTCTCAAACAGCAGGCCCATGTATGAAATACTTCTCAGTGGGACTATAATGCAGCATACAACAATGTAATACCTTTCACCCGTATTTCTACTGTTTTCACCTCCTTATTACTGGCTTATTACTAGAAATTTAAATGATAGTTGTGTACATAAATTAAAACGTACAGGGAGCAGAAGACCTCAACATCTTACTTTTCAGCATTAGAGGAGTCAGACAATTCAGTTTCTGTTGAGCTTTTTCTACTGTTGGTTGACTTCCATGTAGATGCCAAAGGAAGTTCTGCACAAGTCACGGGTCTTGGTCTCTGGCCAATTCCTGAAGGCTGCTGCAGACCTGCAGATTGTTCTTCAGCACTCAGAACAGCTGTAATGGCTCTTACAGTTGTTTCATCAACCTGAGACCATGGCTTAGAAGGAGCTCGCATACGACGCAGGAACAAACTGTGCCACTTCTGTCTGAGTTGCAACAGCATACCAGCAGCCTGTAATGAATTCCAATTCTGTTAAAGACTGATGGAAGTTAGATCAGACAGGTAAGAGGACCTATCTCTTTCCTATCAGGCAGCACTTGGCATTCTAATATAAATAGGGTCCAAAATGAAAGGCAAGACTTAGATCTTGGGAGGTCTTGGGGAGGGGGAATAATTCATATTTAAATTCTTATTTAAACTAAGACATTAATTTACTTTCTTTTCCTCGGGTGCAAGGTAATTTTTGAAATATTTGAATTAGCTCTGTACTAAACTTAATGTTGTATTGTAAATCCACAGACTTTTTTTTCCTTTTTATCTTTTTAGAAAACCCAATCCTTTCATGCTTTATGCCCTTCCTCTCAAATCAGTCTATACTCATGCACTCTTCAGTCACTCTGAGGAAAAAGAGCTTATTTTTCTTACACAGAGTTCTGCTTAAATGTGATGACTAAATTCAGAAGACTGTAGTCTATGTCCCATGTTATCAGAAACGCTTCCATTAAAATAAATTTTTAATAATCACTCTTTTGGACATGTCTAGGACAAACAGTATTATTATTGGAGCTGGTAAGGTCAAGTGTTTCATGAACCATTGACTATCTCCTACCACAGCTACAGCTCCTCAATGACCTAAAGACTTCTATTTCAAAGAGATTTTTATTTATCCTTCCAAAATCTGACAACAACTTTCTTTCAGCAACTCCAGCTTCAAGTGCTCTTTTTTTGATCCGATTTTGGTTATCCTCTCAGAGAAAGAAAACCACAGTATGTGAATGTGACTGTGTGACTGTTCTCTCAGTTTCTGTTCAGATTTTGGCTACCCATAGCATAGATCATGCTATGGCCTGACGGGACACTGTGCAGGCAGGACAGGAGGCCAGAAGGAACAGAACGCCCATTACCAGCCACTGTCACCTGCAGCTTGCTGTCCCCTGCGGCCATTATCGTTTGTTTGGCAGTCTCTTCAGAATCTGCTGACTTGTGGAAAGGGACAAAGCTGCCGAGCTCAGACATATAAAACATCATACTGCCCAGAAAGTTTTTGAAGCAGATCCAACAGCATCTTGACTGGAGAGGCTTTCCTGCTCCTTCATGTGATAGACAGGACACCCACACCAAGATGGAGAAAGAGGGATGAGCACTCTCACTGTTGACTTAGGTGACTAATTACTTTTTTTCTTTTTGCTCAAAGGTGAAAGAATTGAAAGATAGGGGTGGTAGGTTATGAAACCTTGCAACTTGCATGTTGAATATATGAATTCATGTGACAGACAACTCTGGGCCAAAGGGGACTGAAGCCCTTTAATTCTTGATGAGCTCATGAAGTAAAGGTTAAATCACAGAATACGTAGTTTGAGAAACCCAAATGGACCATGACATTCTTAGAGAAAATTCGTGACTACTCAAATGTTACAAAATTCTTTTTACATGTCTTTACGATTCTTCTATATGAAGCAAACCCAGAAGTGATTTTTTACTTACTTCAGGGTCCAGTTTGAGATGGAGCCATTCATCCAGCTTCAGTAGTGCCAGATTAGCAGTTTTGTCCTCCATCTCACTGTCACTGGTATCATTAGATACCTCTCCCCCTGAATTAAAGATAAAAGGTGCAGTAGCATTTCTATATTATTTCTACTTATATACAAAAAGCCCGAACACTACTTTATTACCAGCAATAAATATTTTCCCTTCTGAAATTGACTTTAAAATGTAAACATTTGTAAAACTACTTCTTTTCTGCAAATACACTGAAAAGTCTTTGCTCCAGATAGAAGCAATCAAGTAGCCAGACCTGCTGAAGGTCCTCCTATGTAAAAAACTGTACTGATGTGATCTGACTCAACTCACGTATCTTCACCAGTATTCACAAGACACTATCCAACTTTTGCCTAAAGCTGTTTGTAAAACCACATGTGGCTCTACTTCCAAGTAAAACAGCAGATTTAAAGACTAGAAAGATAAAATAATTATATATATATATATGGCTATTAATTAGGATTCCTTGTTTTCCTAAAGTGCAATTCAATCAGCATGAATGTTATTGTAAGGTTAACAGTGTAAAAGCAAGACAAGACAGCTTCAGAAATAACTTGGACTTTTAGTTTGATTCAAACTATGAGAACTAGTAGCAGTTACTTTTGCTTCCATTCCAACAGGACTCAAATAAGAAAAAAAGGAGATTTCTATATATTCTCTATTACTTACAGTTAATAGTACAGCTAATTGACATTAAAAATTATCAGCAGAACATATCTTGAAAATGCATGTGTCAGCTAGAAGCAACATGACTTGTTTGCCATATTGATTGTTTCTAAATTATTCAGTTTAAATAATCTGGTTCAAAGTATCAAATAAAGTAGTCAATAGAAAAAGAACATGCATACTACACTTCTCAGTACCAGTATTTTCATTAGACATTGTGGCTGCATTCTTCACTTACAAACTATACTGTAATTTCTGAGACCACAGAACTGTGTAATTTATGGACATGAATGTGTAAGGATTCCCAAAACGGAGGGATTTGTTACAGAACCTACAAGCTACTCATGAATAGTAACAGGAAATATAACACTGTTGTTTTCAGAATCAGCCAATATATGTATTAAATATTACTGAAAAATAAGCTTTCTACGTCACACACTAGTGTATACTAATGGAAACATTCCAAATCCAAATTCCAGTGTACCTCGAAAGAAAGAAGATGCCTGCAAGGCATTACTTGGCAGTCTGGCTGGTCCACAGAAGAGGGACACAGTGACAGATGTCACAACAGAGCAGCACCTGATGTTTGCTGTCTTGTGAGCTCTTGTCATTTCATCATATATAAGCCAGTCTGTAGGGAGGGCCTGGATGGCTTGAGCTTGTCCATTTGCTGGGGCAATCTGTGCAAGAGCAAGTACGACTAGGCTATATACACTCTACCTGCATAATACAGAGATATTGCAGATGCCTCAACCTGGCAGTGTTCAAGGCCAGGCAGCGTGGGGCTCCGAGCAACAGAGACAAGTGGAAGGTGTCCCTACCCATGGCAGGGGGCTGGACTGAGATAAGCTTTAAGGTCCCTTCCAATCCAAACCACTTCATGACTCTATATTTTGAGAAATAATTACATGTATAATTATATACATATAAAAATATACATAGAAATAAAAATGTGCGAGAGAATTCAACCAGATTCGCAGATTATCCTACCATGATAAAACAAAATATTTTGCTTTAAAAACAACTTTCAGAGCAGAACTTCTTGCTTTTAAGAATAGGGATCATTGTCTTTAAACTTTATAACTAGGGGTGGTTTTTTTGCCATTTTGCCTTGTTCCATCCACAGGCAGGACTAACTGAAACAATGGAAAAATGAATCAACTCCAACTCTATCAGCTGGTTAGACCAGTATTTTCTAAAGCTGTAGTGTTAAATGCCCATGCTGCTTTTAAAGTACTGACAGCTAGGAAAAGACATTTCTAAAACGTGATGGATTTTAATGTTCTTTTTGGGAACTGTAAATTCAAAGTGATTTTACCTTTTTATACTGAGACTGGCCAAGAACAGAGGTAGGATGAAATCGCACTTTCTTCTCCTTTGGTTCAGTCAACACCAGGCTTTCTCTGTCTACATGCACAAGATTGGGATACATCCCGGCCACTAAGGCAGCTTTAATTACAGCCCAGTTCTCAGAGTTAGTATTAACATCTCTAATATCAGCTCCTCCTCTGGCTCTCACAAAACCTGACAAAAGAACAGGACAAAATGGTGTCATGTTAGCTTGCATTTGGTTCTCAAATGAGTTTGAAAATAAAGGTGACATAAATTGACTTATTTGTTGCATTTTTCACCACTGCCACTCTCAACAGCACCAAGAAGAAACCATTATGCTGAAATCCCTCCTGATAAGGGGTTTCATACTAACACAGAATTCAGTCATTTTCTACAATACAAAGACATTTTTTATGGGAATAATTCATTAAAACAAAAAGATTCAAAGAAATTCATCTTAACAGGGAAATGCAGTGGCATGTGGAGATGAGGGTGCTCTCAGTTAGATCAGCCACACTTCCTTATCTACAGCATACCCTGCATGAATGCGCACATGAAGGTGTGTTTCAAATTAAGTAAGGAAAATTACACCAGTGAACTTGATTTTTGTTACAACTTCTACATGCCTGACATCAAAACAAGGTTAAAATTTTTTCCAAGTTCTTTACCTGAGGCTCTAAGCTGGCCAAGTAACTGTGTTCTCATTCCTACAATGATTTCCATTGTGGCTTGGGATAGGAAGTTCTTTTCACAGAAGGCTCTCTCCCAGCCATCACTGCGTGCCTTCTGCCATGCCTGAAAACATTTTTACATTTACCTATTAATTTGATAAGCTAAAACTAAAACTGTATTTTTTTAAAAATGACGTTTATGTCAATAAAATGAACACAAAACTCACTTTAAAAAATGCATTGAACTAGATTCTTTTTTCTGTCCAAGAATTGGAGTCTCTTTACCTATAGTAATCACTATAGTTCACTACAGTAATCATTATGTCAAGTTAAAATGATTAATTTAACAAAGATCATTACCTTAAGATTGTGATTTGAAGTTCTGACTGTAGTAGGATGCAAAGCAGCATATTGTTGGAACATTCACAATTTTGTAAGGTTTGAAAATATCAACAAAACACACCACAAAAAGTGTTCCCTCACAAATTTGAGTCCAATACACTAGTCCAAGTCACTCGGCAAAAATAAAATTTTCTCCAAGGACTTAATCACAGTCTATTATTCTACATCCACACAGACTGGTAGATTATCTGCCTTGATGGGTGATCTGCTGTTATATGATCTGCTGTTAGTCTGTTTATAAATACTACCTGGAAAGCCCGGAGCAGGGCCATGTGGTCACTGAACGTCCCTGCAGCAAAACGCTTCCTGCACAGCATGGCTGCACGCTTTTGGGAGGCCAGCGTGGGCAGCACGAAAGGGTCTTGGCAGGCAAGAGCACAGGCAATGGTCAGAACAGGATCCAGGCACTTCAGAACTACGGCATATAACACCATTTTACCGAGGTGTGGCTCTACAGGTAATTCAGTGAGGTGATAACCAAGCTCAGTGAGATCTTCCCAAGGGTCCATGGCATCTATAGTCTGTTTATGAACAAACAAACAAACAAACAAACAAACAAACAAAGGAGAGAGGGATGGGGACAGTGGACAAAATCAATTTACAGTGAAAGCAGAAAGAATGTGAATACTGGACACTAATCAGACTTGTTCCCAAACACTTAAAAAGCAACTCAAACTATTAACAGAGACAAGGCTTTGAAGCACTCTCTTCTCTTGACATGGAAAAACACATCTCCACACACAAAATGAAAACAGACAATAAACAAAAATTCAAAACATCCTTAAGTAATTAAAACCAGCTTCAGTACAAACTGAAGTCAGTAAGACAGACTGCTACACCACAAATTCAGAATCGAACACAATTCCCATCTAAACCTATTCCTTTCCTGACCTTAAGCATATGCACAGCATTTCTCACAGTTACAGCAGGCGGAGGATCAGGAGCTTTCATAAGGAAGTCTACAACTGGACAATTAATTGGAGCCAGAAGTTTTGTGTACAAACAAATCTCCTGCAAGTAAAAGGCAGAACAAAAAAGATTTGCTAAGATTTAGAAACAACCCCAAAACACATGATTTCTTGTCATTAATAGTATGGTTCCATGACATTACATTTTTTAAAGTGGTAATTCTAACTGAATATGCACCTGAAGCGGCATTCTTAGAAGTTCTGGAGATTGAAACTCCAACATATTCTGAAATTGGAGCCTGCTGAAGAGACGAAAACAGACTCCAGGCTGACAGCGCCCAGCCCTTGAAAATAAAATATGGGAAGTTGTGAAAATTAGGATTTCTTTCTTAAAACAAAATCAAAAGCCAACAAACAGACACAGAAACTTAGAATGGAAAAGCAGAAGCAGTTCTATGAAGAAGGTGTTTTTAAGTGTAAGTCACACATAAAGTGAGAATTTTCCAATCATGGACTATTTTTGAGAGTGTGGCATTTTTTTACTGTAATTTTAACCCAACACTGAGAAATCTGAAGAAAGAAAAACAAGACTCATCTAAGTAAAGTGCTCTGGGTTTTTTGCTAACCTAAGACCAGTCCAAATCTCAATCATTCTTCAAGCTGCCCTCGAATCTAAGTTGCAAACTTCATTTCTTCCCCTCACATCCCTCAAACAGAAGTGACCCTTAGAGTAAAAGGTAGAATAAAGATTAAAGAACTTGTGAGTGGACAGAGATAGCAAATTCTCACATTCATGCGCAAATACCTGTAGCCTAATGCTAATATAATTGATTAAACAGGCATTTGTTGCTACATGAACTTCTGAGCCCTCACCCACAGTGTTGGGAACAGTATGATCATGGCCTAGTAAGTCATGGATAGTTTGGAGAAAGTGAAATAGGCAGCCCTCTGCCCACAGATGAGGTGTGAAAACACTGTGACTGCTGGTGGTACATAGGAGAAAGAGGAAGGAGAACAAATTATTGGGGGGAAAACAACCTAGACTTTTGGGAAATGCCTTAGCATCACTTTTCTACAATTTGGGAAATGATTCCAAGGAAATGCATACTGACCCCTACTAATCTGCAAAGAATGAGTGTTGGCCAACATTACACTGGACTGGGCTAGAAATATTTGTTATGTTGTGTGCTTTATTCTTAACATGCAGGATGGTGGATATATTCAAAATGAAAACAAGTATGAGGCATTTATTACCTGCCTTTTCTCTGGATAGCACTGGCTTTTGAAATCCACACCATTTTTAGCATTGTAACACAACTCAGCGCATCAAAAGACTTCTATAAAAACAAAGAAAGGAACATAAACCAAAGACTGAATAGGGTATAGGAAATAAAAGTTACTAGTTATTTAGATTATCAACAGAAATTTTCTAAGAAGTACAAAACAGTAATATATACAGCAGCTTCTGGCACAAAGGTATCTTCTCAGTTTCAAGTGAATTTATTATGGTATCTCTTTTGTAGTATCTTTGTGCTACACAGTTTTCAAAATTAAACTTTTTCTAGTCAACAGGTAATTGCAAGTCAGTAAAAGATATGTCAGATCTGTGTTCTGAGATATCACAAAGGAAGCAAAAATCCACTATTATACTGAATAAAGTTTTCCTTTTTATCTCGCTTGGAAATAACCTACTTATTTTCTTAGACTGTTGATTTTTGTTTGTTTGAGAACTTCAAAAATTTGGTGTGCATATCACCTATGAAGTCCAATTTCCTTTTCAAAGCCATACACTAGGTCTTAAATTGCTTCATTACGTTATCTCACTTTTCTTAAATAATTTGAGAATGGGCACTCAACACACCAAAAAAAGTGCTTAAAAACTTAAGGGATTATTTGTTGACTTGGTGCACTAGTAGGACAAAAGGAATTTCCAGTGTTCTCTAAGTCTCAGGAAGTTGGTGGTCTAAACAGAGGACTTGTTTTAAAAATCGAACAGAAACACTACATTACAAAAGAAAAAGATACATCAATATGTTAACCTACATTAACTTTTACAGGGGTTTTAGACAGCTAGCTCTTTACAGTATTTGTCTTAAAACAAATGATGTTGAAACTTTTCAGTGAGGTCTGTTGGCCTGAGAGGCACTAGCTCTCAGCCTACGGTAAAGTAAAAAAAAAAAAAAGTTCTCCAAAATTTATGCACTGTGTGTTTTAGAATCGCACTAGGAAAATTTAAGGCAGTCATACCTCTTTCACCTTGCCTGAGTCAATGACAAACACAACATCATTGACTGTTATGCTGGTTTCTGCAATATTAGTAGAAAGAATCTGCAATGAAAAAAAACCAAAACCACCGAAACTATAATAACATTAAAAGCAAAGGCAAAATATATCATTGTAGCATCTGACAAAGTCCTGATACTTGCAATTTTACGGATGCTAGAAGGTGGAGTTTCAAGCACTTTCTTCTGATCCAAAGTCTGCACACTCGAATGAAGCATGAAAACTTGGTATCTAATGCAAGACAAAAAGCACATTTTAAGGATCCTTAGAAGTACCAATGAAAACCCACAGAAATTAAAGGTTTTTACCTGTGAGCATTATCAGCAAATCTCTTGTCATCAAAAAGAATGCGGTCCCTCAGGCTCACTATCTCATCATATCCAGGAAGAAATATTAAAATTGCTCCTAAAAAAGGAAGTGTGTTTGCAAAGTTAAACAGAAAATTCAAATACATGTCAGTGCCATGTAGACTAGAACCCAGAAGGTTTTAACTTTTGGGGATTTCTGAGCATGATCCATTGGAAGCCAAACCCACAACAATTCACTGGGAGCGTTGGTATTCACATACCCGTATCACAGCTATGACAGATGCTGTGAAGTAAGTGCATTATCAGATCCAGATCTACTTTTTCATCATCAAAACTGTGATGATAAGCTGTCAGTAGTTCTCTGTCCTCTGCACTAAGGTCACTACCACTGTTTTGGACCAGGGAACTTTCATCCAGATTTCCAAATCCGAATGAAGCGCTGCAATAGAAAAATACACAGACCAGAGGGAAGGCTGCCCCGTTCAGGTTTGCATTCAGCCATCAACTCAAACTTAGATCAAGACCAACATGATTATTGGTCTTGAATTCTAATTTCTAAGCGTAGCAGAAGAGAATCACCATACTATTACTATTCACTGATTTAAACGTTAATCCAACAAAGCATGCCACTTCATTTTTTAGTGTTAGCTTTAGTCTTCCTAAACTTCATTGAAACACAACCATAAGCAAATGAAAGTATAAAGACATTTCTCATTTATCTGGTCAAGGAAAAATGTTTAAAAGATACGTATTCTCCAAAAATTTCCCACTAGCAGAAACTACACTAAGAGAAATTATAATAAATATAATCTTTACAAAACCCCAACTATGATAACTGTAAGTTCATCAGAAATTCAGTCTTGAATGGCCTAGTGTACAGGTTACTTCTATAAAGTTTCTTTAATATGTCTATTGTGTACAAACAATATACAGATAAAAACACACTACAGATTTGTTTCCAAAGTAAGCATATGAAAATAAAATGGTACATAGTATAGAATCAGCAAGTTGTGCAAATATACACAATACTATACTGAACACAAACTTTTTTGTTGTTTATTTTTGATATATTCCTATTCTCAAAAAAAAAGGTATTGCTGTGTAGTCCAGATTTTACAGCATGAAAAGCTAAACCTTGTTCTGATTAAAAGAAAAAGAACACAAACTTCAAATAGCCCTTTATGCTATACAATTCCTTCTGTAAAGCCCTTACAGCTTACCTGTAGGATTCCAACAGATCAACAACCTCTGTCTGTCCAAAGCGCCTAGCCCAGTCCACAGCCATCCTGAAATAGTTGCACAAGTATTTTTATTAGATTTTTCACTTCAAAAGACGAATATGAATAGCACATCAAGCAAGGAGACAACTGAAACCAGAATCAAGCAAGGAGACAATTGACACCAGATTTTTGTATCCATCTCTGTATTGTTATCAGTACTGTTATTGCTGGATATGCAACTTCCCACTTGAAAATGATTGAATAGGTGTTAACAGCTATCTGATTTTTAGATAACTGCAGTTCTTTACCACAAAAGAATGTCAGTTTTACACAGGAGTACCTGCAAACATCCACAAGAAAATGAGGAGGAAGAATGTGCTATTCCTTTAAAAAGCCCACACCAATGTGAAGAGATCAGACCTGCCTGTCTGCAGTACCCTTTAAGTCATCCCAAAAAATCACACCCCAGGCGTCTTCCATCAAAATGTGGGAAAACATTGGCCTATTTCATGTCTTTCAGAAGCTGTCCCCCTCACAATGCAGTTCACTGCTTTACCTTTAAACTGCATTACTTCCCAAGTTTTTCAAGTGTTAGTACCAAATATCAGACCCCTGAAATCCTAATTCTTATCCTTCCATACTACTATTATCTACTGTACTTCTCTGTTTATATGAGGACATACTTCATAATCACAAAACTTGAGTTTTTACAGATTCACAGATATTTTTCCATGCTACAACATATTTAGAAACATAACACAAAGATCTTCTGATATAGGTAACTCCATGAAAATAAGAATTGCCAAGCATTTTGGTCCAATTCAGTAGATTACAGTTTTTCTGCTAACTAGTGTCTTAAATAAGACCTATTGACACCGAGTTTATAGCCCATAAGCAAGACCATGTAATTAAGAATTCAATTTAGAATCTACAGAAAACAGTATGACTAACAGGAGTTAGAAACTGTTTAGGCTGTCAAAAATCTATAATTCTTACAGCAGTGTGATAAGTTGGCAAATTAATTTAGATGCTGTAGAATTTTCTTTCTCTCTCCTATATTGACAAATAAATATATCTTTTGGTTTCTCTGTTTGTTTTTTACCAGCCATTGGATGATTTGCAGTGGATACTTGCTCCCATACTGATCAGCTGTTCTACTTGACTCAAAAAGCCTCTTCCTGAAGAAATCATCAGAGCAGTCGCACCAGTTTCACTGTGCCTGTAATCAACTGAGAAGTCAAAAAAAAAAAAAATCAGCAAACCTAACAGAAATGTCATTTCTTCATCTAAATATAGTACAAATACTGCTTTCAAATTCCAGCCCAAAGAGAATTTGTTTCTTCCCTTTATCTCTGCAGTCAGTTCATGTGGATTCATGTGAATTCCATTTTTAGAAAAACACTTCTGTCAATACTTCAAAACAACAACTAACTAAACAACTCATTAATTCTGCTAGCCCTATCCATTTTTCTAGTAGGCATCAGAATGCAAAAGTAACAACATCTGAAAGAAGGAGATAAAAGTAGCCATAGAAATTTAAGTAAATTTGAGGTTGCTTTTTTCTTATGTAATAACACAAGAAACTTACCACTGACATTTTCAGTTAAAATGAGATGGAACACCTGAGCAAAGGAATCAATATCTTTATGCAACCAAATATCAGAAAGACAGGAATCCATTTCTTTTACTATCCACGGTTCAAGGCAATTCACATCTTTTTCAGTCTGAAGATAAAAATCAATATTAAAAGATTAAACTCTTCCAAGTGTTGTCTTTATTCTCATACATTATCCATGAAGAATTTGAATGGTTAGTTTTCCGAGCAGCAATCAAAAATCCAGCACTCAGGCATCAGTTAATGCATTGATTGTGTCATATGCAAGTACTCACACAACGGCAGTCGAGCCATTTGATCTGAGGAAAAGTTGTGTACAGCCACCATAACTGAAGAGCACACTTCAGCTAGAGCAGTTTATCCTAATAAAGTAATCTTTAAAATACGTTAATATCCTGAGAGACTCTACGACACTATCTTTAGAAACAGATTTTAAATGGCTAGTAGTAATACAACACAAGTGTAAACGTCTTTTTCAACAAAAGGAAAAACTTACCAGTTGATCAAATACTGTGTCACCACCATCATCCAACCATTTGTACTCTTCATTTGCCCTTGGAACCAATTTTCGTCTCCGAGATGCCAGTTTGTTGGTGTTTTCTTGGACTGAACACCACTCAGCAAGAGTGTTCTTCTGTTTCTTTTCTACAATGCAAAGTATTCCCCAAGAAAGTTTTAGAGGCATCTTTATTATCCATTGTTTCCTACTAAAAAATAGTTACAGCAGGTTCAAGTTTTACCTATTCAACCTCTTTCATTTAATCTAGAATGCTACTACCAGTCCAACATAAATGACATGTTTAAGGGTATCCAAAATGCACCACTGCAAACAAGGGCTATAAGAACAAGGTAAAACCCACCTTGGATTTAACACCTTGGTTTTAAACGCCATTTTGGTGTTTAACTCCCCAAACCTCCATTATTCCAAACTACTGAATTCAAAGGAGCTTTGTAAGTAATTACCTTCTACATAATCTCAGCCCAGATCTCTTCTGTAAGCGGAATGCTGAAGACAAATGATAGAGTTCCGGCATGTAACAACTTACTTTTGTACACAAGTGGAAGAAACAATAGAGAACAGCAGTGTCTTAACTTAACTTTTCTGTCCCCAGCTGTCAGAGCTGAGCACTGTGATAAATACCCAGTTAGGATTGTATGTTATAGCTTTGGGGTTTATATTTTTAAAAAAATTTTCTTTAAATAATCACTGCGATCCTTACTTTCAGTTGCCAGGAAAACTTCTGAAGTAGTGTCTACTTAATCAACTGGAAACTAATTATGCTTAGGTCAAAAGTGTTAACGTTTATAAAATATACATCCATGCCTGAAGGACACAGTGAAAAATGTTACTAAAGGGAACAACCTGTACATTTTGTGCAAGATGTACAAAATCCTGCCTGCTTTAATAGCTGCACTTTAATTTGTAAAAGTACAGAGCATCCGATGCTTCTTTAGTGTTCATGTGGGCAGAGCCCCCAATTATATGTAACTTTACACCACAATAATTAGAAAAAATATGACATTTATCAACTGAAAGCAAAAAGAATGCAACCACTGAATCAGTGATATTTTTTCTTTAATTGCATAAACTATTTCAATAATGCAAATACTGAGAGCTTAAAGATACTTGCTGTCATCTAATCACATCTCATTTAATCTCCTGACCTTGGAATTTTAACAGAAAATTATCCTGTTAATTGTTTGTTAAATCAATCAATGATTCTTACTGCCAACCCTTACAATTAAGGTCCACCAACCTTGCTGCTTCTCTTTTTTGTACTTTACCATATCTTTGTTTGTATATCCAGTGCTTCGTAAAATGTCCTCCAGAAACATCTCTTTAACTTCAAAAGGTCTCCCTTGGACTAAAAGTATAAAAAAATTAATAAAAGATAGATATTCACTATCTTCACTTACAGCATTTATTTTTTTAAAGAATTATCTTTGCTGGAGTTTATTTTTCTTAAAATTATACAAAACAAAACATTTCCAAAGTAAAATGCCACCTTGTTTCTCATCAACTTCTTAAATTTTATCAGATGTTACAGCAAGAGATGTTCATAAGACTGACAGTTATGAATTACAAATTTTTTTAAATGAGGAAAAGAAATCAGCCATTTTTGTTTAGGGTTACAAAAAAGAACTTGCCATGTAAGCCTGCCATCTGGATTAAAAATGCAATTAATTAATAAGCAATGAACACAGCTTTGTGCTGTATTAATTAGAAGACAGTATATTTTTGTATTGAACTACTTTCTTTTCATGAGAAGTATGTGAGGAGATAGACTTATCTCCTTGTCCTCAACTAATTCAGCAAAGCTGGGCTTTCTTTATTGCATACTTCTTGACGGATGAGATATCCCAGTGGTCTTTACCTCCTAATAATTTATCCTGATTTCTTTTTCAACATGACTCTTTACTAGACTTTATCTGTGGACATTAAAGGATGCTTTTTGCATGAAGAACTAAAATCTCTACATTTTGATTTCTTGTCCCTTAAGCCGACTTTAGATCACTCAGGATTTTCCTTCAGAAAGAACAATTCACAATTCACATACTTTTAGAAGCTGTCACAGAGAAGTGTTCCAACACTGATCACAAACTCTGTGTACTACAGCAACCCACAATTATGAAATGTTGGTCATGAGGTAATGATTTTGTCAGC
>VXBQ01005187.1:6160-25066 GCA_013400175.1 Phainopepla nitens
CGCCGGCCCCGCGCGGGTGGCGCGTGGATGGGCGGCAGGCGCGCTCCCCGGCGGGGCAGGACGTGACCTTGCCTTCCCCGTGACCTTGCAGCCCCTCCCGAGCCCGGCGGGCCCGGCCGCCCCGAGGGTCGGACCGGCGCGTCCCGCTGCGTAGCGTGGGGACACGGCGATGTCGGCGCTCGTGTGCGAGGGGATCCTTCTCCCCGCACAGTGGGACTCGGAGGGGACGCAGCACGCGGTGCCGAGGGCAGAGGTGCCCGTGGGACTCGTGCTGTGTGTCCTGGACCTTTGCCTCTCCTTATCAGCAGAGATAAGGACGGCGGTGTGCTGCGGAGCCTTTTTAAACCAGTAGGCCAACTTCAGGAAGCACAGGGATTTGTAGGTGAGGGTGACTCCTTTGCCAAGGCCCCAGATTGTATTTCAGCTGCCTGATAAAAAATAACCTGATTGGATCACTTTTATATCGTGCTTTCCATCCCGGTGTTCGTTACCCTCTGTTCACACGGTTTAGCAAAGGAGAGGCTGTACGTTCTGCCCTCCAGAGCTCCAGCCTCTCCCACAGCAGCAGCTGCATTTCCTCTGCCTCTCTGTAGGGCTGCAGAGTCCTTGGGTCACCTGATGCCCACTGAAAAAAAGGCTCTGGGTTTGCCTGGCTGTGGAAAGTTTCATCTGGAAGTTGAGAAGACAGAAACCAAGCTCTGGCAGATCTTGATCACTTGAGGCTGTGTGCCTGTGCTCGGCCTTAGGCAGAACGTGTCTGGGATGAATGTACAGCTCCAGAACAGCCAGGGTGGTGCCTTGCAGCTGGGAGTTGGTCACTGGGCTATAAATATTTGGTGGAAGAGTCACAGAGTGGTTTGGATTGGAAAGGGCCTTTGGACCTTCTCATTCCAAACCCTTCCACTATCCCAGGCTGCTCCAAGCCCTGTCCAGCCTGGACTTGGACACTTCCAGGGATGGGACATCCACAGTTTCTCTGGGCAGCCAGCACACCACCCTCACAGGGGAGAATTTATCCCTAAGAGCTGTGCAAACACAGAGATGCCACAGCTCTGTCTGAAGTTTGTTATCTGTGCCAGAGAGCTCGTGGTGGAGACTGGGAAAACTTTGTTCATTCTTTCCTACTGTGAGCTCTGCATGGAGCATCACCAGACTTGTGACAAGCAAATTGAAGTGGCTTTGAGAGAAGGGGATCTTCATCACCCTCAGAAGTGTTCTCTGCTGCATGTGCAGTGCTGCAGAGAGACTTTTCTCTTACTTGAAGTATTTTTGAAGTTTTCTGCGAAAAGAAACAGGGCTTTTAATAAAAGCCTGTGATATTTGGCAGAAGTCTTGAATGATGGGAAATCAGAGTTCTGTGATCAGATGTCCCTGTTGTACCTGATCTCTGTCTTAATGATGACAAACTTCTCTGAAGTTCCTGGTTTGCTCTTCCTGTTTAAGTGCACGAAGTTACAGAAATTCTGGATCAGGATGCTGGAGCCTGGTGCCTGAGGGAGGCTGAGCTGGAGCTGAATGAGCAGAGGAAGGTGTGTCCTGGCCATGGCTATTTGAAGTTACACATAAAGTATAAACCTGCAAGGCAAATTTAATTTGTTTCATGATGTTCTGCCATGCTGTTCTTGGCCTGAGCCACAGTGAGCTCACATGGAAATCCTTAAATGTCCTTAAATCACTGGGGCTCATAATATTAACTAAAGTGAAGGTGTGATGTGCCTTGCAAAGTGATTCTTGTGGTGGTTAAGTAATAGATAATGAATGTAAAATAATAAGCATTTAAGAAGTTGAGGGAAATAAATATCACATAGAACTGCTGGAGGAGGAGGAAGAAATAGAAACAGCTGCCCTGCAGTGCCCTTGCTGTGGACATCCTTGCTGTGTCCGTGCTGCCTCATCCAAAGAATTTTCTGTCTTCTGCAGAACAGAAAATGGTTTATTTCTGCCTTTTGAAGGGCACAGCAAGGCACTGTGTGAAGTATTTCTCCAAAATTCTTTAAGGCATTATTACAAATAAATGAGAGGGGTCTGAAAATTTACAAACTCCAGGAAATTTTGCAAAGGGGAGATTAGAAACTACCTGCTAGTTTCCAAATTATGGTGGTACAGCAAATATAAGCAATATTATTATGGCGGTCAAAAGAGAGCAATGCTTCTTTAAAAATTGATTTTTAAAAAATCAATGCTTTTTGGAGGTGTTCGTGTATTTGGATGTGAGGGAAGAAAAATTGAACTTGGGCTTCTGTTCATAAAACATGGATACTTACAGATTTTCATTTGCTGTTCCACGGGCCTGCTGTGGAAATTTGTTGCAGTGTCTTGAAAGATGGAGTTGGTGAGGGTTTGTTTTGGGTTTAATTACTGCTCCCATTGCTGCATGTGTTTGAGTCCCAGTGCCAGAGATGGCGGGCCTGCGTTTTTCGTTCTTCTCATCCTGATGAAAAATAAATAGAAAGGAGGATTTGGCTAATTCTGGAACTGTGCAGCTTGGAGGAGATCTTGAAAAATCATCTGGTCCAAAGGGCATCTGGGCTAAAATCAATTATCCCTCAAAGAAGCCCCTCCTGGTATAAAGCATTAATGCTGAGCCAAGAGAAGCAGGTGGGCTCTCTGAGCCTGATCCCCGGGGCAGGAACTGATGTTTGCTGAAGGTGTAGAGCCAGATGGATCCGGTGCTGTTTGCCACCACCAGGTGGGAGTGGGGGTTTTAGCCAGCAGGGACAGGGCTGAGCTGGCCCAGAGGGCAAGTCCAGCCCCAGCAAGGCTGTGGGAGTGACAGCGGTGCGGGGTGGGGTGACCTCCAGAAAGCCTGGCCAGGAGCTCAGGTGTGATGCCTTGCTGCCAGGGGAGCACCAGGCAAAATGGCATAATCCCAAAGTGTTGGAGGGGACTGGATGAACAGAAAATCAGGGCTTTTTCCCTTCTCATTTTGTTAGATTGAGCTGTATGCATAATGCTGGATTATTTTGCTCCTCCTGTGCTTCGTGGTGTAACGGGGACTTACTGAGAGTCAGGAGCACATTCAAAAGTTGATAACAAAACTCTTATTAGTGAAATTCCCCTTGAAAGGATAGATGAAGCCTCAGTAAGTGCTCTTGGGGCAGTCAAGTCAGAAAACCATAAATGTTACAGAATAAATTTATTGTTTTGTTGCCCTTTCTATCCATCACAATCCAGAAAAACGCACCACGGGGCACAGTGAGGGCTCCTGAAGGTCTCAGGGGCAAGAGGAGCATGCTTCCTCTTGCTGTACATGTGCTCCTGCTACTACTTAAAAATGTTTTGGCTGCCTTTGTGGAAAGAATAGGAATGCAGTGTTCCTGCCTTTTCCTGTCTGTGCTAAGCCACAAGAGTTGTGCATGTTATTGCCATGTGCAAAAGGAAATAGAGAAACTTGTCTTCTGGGGTTGTGTTGTAGTGAAGCATCCCCCAATTTTCCTTTTTTTAAAGAAAAAATTCCCTGTTGAAGAAAATACCTCAGCTGTGGGAAAAGTTCTTCTTGTGCCTTGTAATTTGATTTCTCATAAGTCCTGTATTTCCCGTTAGTAATTCCCATGTGGGGAAAAAACCTCTGTGGCCAACAGCGTGTTTTCTTCTGTAGGCTTAGAGTAGCTTAACCAGTCCTTCAGAGAAGATAAAAATCTTGGTAATGTGGGTTTTGTTAAGTAGAATATAATAAAATATCACTCTTCATATACTAATTTAATTTATATTATAATCTGATGTTTGTCTGGAAAGTGTACACGTTATTCTTTTAAAGACGAGGTATTGGTTTGGAAGCTTGAGGAGAGCTGCTTGTGTGTCTTAAGAATTAAAAATGGTTTTAAACATTTCAGCAGCTGTTGTTGTGTTCTGCCCTGCTCACACTGAGCCGTTCCAGTGCAGGAGACTGAAGCGCATCTGCAGCTAACCCAGTTGCACTGCCCTGCACATAATCAGCAAAATAAACGCAGAAAGCAGCTGGAGTGGGGGTTTGCTCTTCTCATTTTTCTAATGCTCAGTTCGTTTTGCAAAGAGTTGAATGGCTTCCTGAAAAGCCCTGAACCTGGAAGCTGCGGGCGGGAAAGCGCTCCATGCGCGTACAGAAAGGAGCCCAGCGGGGCTGTGGTAGCTCCGGGCACGCCGGGGTGTGGCAGCGGAGCAAGCCAGCCCCGCGCTGCTGCCGAGGGCGAGGTGGTTCTTTCCCTGTGCTCACTGCTGGCCCTGCTCCTCCCCACAGAACGGCCGCTGTGTGAGAGCCCCGGCCCGTGCCTCGCGGCCGCAGCGCCGCTACGCCAGCCGCTCCTCCGCCGAGTCCGGGTACGTACGGGGCTTGCGGGCGGAGCTGCTTCTGGGCACGGACCGCCGGGGAGTCCGCTCCTCGGTCAGAGCAGGCTCCTGGCGGGGGGATTTTTGTGCCGGGTAACCCCTCTTCCTCCTTTGGTGCGGCCACATTTAGGTGAAGAAAATGAAGATGATCAGTACTTACTGTGGAAGTCGTGGGCTGCCATCTTACCTTGGGCTTAGTCACTAACCAGTGTGGTACCGGGGGTGAAGGTGATGTAAAGCAGGCCCTGGAGCAGAGTGGTGCTCCCCAGCTGTAAGCTGAAGACTCACAAACCGTTTGACATTTTTTTTGACATTTTCCATATAATGTAATTTACATCCCTTTCCCTCTTCTTTCCTCCTCAGCGTTTCCGTGGGCAAAGTCATTGGTGCGGGTCTGCTGTTTGTGGGGGGAGGGATAGGTGGGACCGTGCTCTACGCCAGCTATGACAGACAGTTCCGGGAGAGCGTGGAGAAAGCCATCCCCTACTCTGACAGACTCTTTGAGATGGCTCTGGGCCCTGCACCTTCCAGCTCACCAATGCCAAAGAAACCAGTAAGTGTTTCCCATCCACCCCCACACGCTCACGCCTCTGGTTTTTACACAGCGCCTCTGCACTTAGGTCTCAAATTCTGGATAATTTTGCTTTGTGCTAAGAATTATAAAAATTTAAAGAATTCAGATTTCCTTAATTAAGGTTTAAGAATTACTCTGCACTTAGGTTTCAAATTCTGCCTAATTTTGCTTTGTGCTAAGAATTATAAAAAGTTAAAGAATTAAGATTTCCTTAAGTAAGGTTTAAGAATTACTCTGCACTTAGGTCTCAAATTCTGGTTAATTTTGCTTTGTGCTAAGAATTATAAAAAGTTAAAGAATTCAGATTTCCTAAAGTAAGGTTTAAGAATTACTCTGCACTTAGGTTTCAAATTCTGCCTAATTTTGCTTTGTGCTAAAAAATTTAAAAAGTTTGAGAATTAAAATTTCTTTAATTAAGGTTTAAGAATTATTCTGCACTTAGGTTTCAAATTCTAGTTAATTTTGCTTTGTGCTAAGAATTATAAAAAGTTAAAGAATTCAGATTTCCTAAAGTAAGGTTTAAGAATTACTCTGCACTTAGGTTTCAAATTCTGCCTAATTTTGCTTTGTGCTAAGGATTTTAAAAAGTTTGAGAATTAAAATTTCTTAAATTAAGGTTTAAGAATTACAAATGCAGTTCCTACTTGGTGCTGCAGAAGTGATGCTAGTACTTTCCCCATGACCATCTCATGACTGTGGTGTGTGGGTTGTAAAACTTAGTTTTATTTACAGTAAAATAATCTAATAGAATCCCAGCTGAATAGCTGCTCTGCTTATACTCAAAAATAAAATGGGGAGAGGGAGAGGCAGGTGACAGGCTGGAATTTAACTGCTTTGCTAGAGGCTTCGTGTAGTTAGTGGTGCAGCAGAATTACAAAACTTACTCTGAATTAGCTTGTTTTAAGGAGGACTGAGAACCTTCCTGAATGAGTAAAGATTTGAATGGTACAGAGCCAGGCATAAGCATCATACTTTGAAATCTTAGTGGCACTACCCTGGAGAAAGGAAAATCTGATACTGCCTTTGGCACAGCTCTGGAAATTGAAACCTAGAAGTTTCTCTGCTCCTGCATGTGAAAGGAAACACTTCCCAGTAATCAGGAATACTGAAAATCTGCTCTGGCCGTGGTTTTTTTGAGCTTTCAGAAGCCATTTGGCCTTCAGGAAACTCAAAATATTTTTAATTGAATTTTAAGGAAGCTGTTCTTAATGACTGGGGGAATATCAGTCACAAAATTCTCTCTCTTCTTGTTTTAGCTAGACTTCGTGTGGTCATCCAAGCTCTTGGTGCCTCCCAGGCACTAGGGAATTTTGCAAACCAGATTGAGCAGCAGAGTTATCAGCTCTCCAGTAATGGCTCTAACTCAGATGGTTTTATTTTTACCTTGTGGCTTTCCATTATGGATATTAAGAGATTAATATCATAAAATGTCACAATACTCTGTGTCTGAGTGTTTAACTCCCCCAAGCATCTGAAGCCTTTCAAAAGGAAATCAGTGAAGCCAAACTTAGGGTTTCTGCACTCAGCACCCTCAGAAGTGTTTGGAATATTTGGGGCATGAAACGAGTTGTTTTTTATGCATAAGTAAATAAATATTTGTTTATGGTGAAAACCACCACAATTCTACCTGCATTTTTGGAGAGGTGAAAATTGTAAAAATTCCTTCTGGATTAAAAAATCAAGTCAAGACATTAGATGGCTGTTTTCATTTGCACTTTGAAACTCAGATTTATGTAACAGACACCAGGATATGGAAAAGTTCTTTTCCATTATACACGAATCCATGAAATTCAAGCTGTTTGATAAACTGATGATATTTCTTATTTCTGACTTTTCAAGGTACATCAAGGTCCACTGCAGATCTCATCTGTAGCAGAAGTAATGAAAGAGTCCAGACAGCCTGTTTCCAAACCCCAGACAGGCAAACCAGAAGCTGCTGCTCCTCCAGAGGGAAAAGGAGGTAAATTTATAGAGTGTCATGTATAAAGAAGCAGATGACCTAATGATGTCCTGTGTCATGTATGTTAGAGTAGATTAAAATTGTCCTTTAAATGGTTGAAGGTAAATGTTGTGATTTCTTAGAATTAATGCATTTTTTTTCTTTCCAAGTCATAACATTTGCCTAAAAGGGCTTTAGCTTTTTTCCCCCCCTATTTTTTTAAGAAATGTATTTAATTTAGAGGGTATTTGGAATCTAAAATAAATCATGACTAACCTGCATATGAGATATGAGACTCAGCAGGAAGAGAACTTCAGATGCTGGACTCTGAGGCTCTTGCAAGCACAAGACACTTAATTTTGGATAATTACTGGGCTACTGTAAAGCCAGATCAAGTGGAACTTGTTTGGAGAGGAGCACTTGTGATGTCTTTTTACATTTATCACTAATGGCTCTGTGTATGTGTAACTAATATATTGTTGCTGTTTATCCAGGAAATCATCTTCTTCTGGAAATAATAACATCCATAGCCAGTTATGTTTCTACAGAAGAAACAATTAAGTCTTATATCCCTATTATTACATTATAGCACTTAGCATGGAATGGTTGGGAAAGGAGCTTAAAAATCATCTTAATTTCAACTCCCTGCCCAGGGCAAGGACACCTTCCTCTAGACCCAAAAGGCCCAACCAACCCAGCCTTGAGAACTTCCAGGGATGGGACAGCCCCAGCTTCTTTAGGCAGCCTGGTCCAGTGCTTCACCACCCTCACAATAAAGAATTTATTCCTAACATCCAGTCTAACCCTCTGTCAGTTCCCCCTTGTCCTGTCACTCCATGCCCTTGTCAGACCATCTCCAGCGCTCATGTAACGCCTTGTAGGTCCTGGAAGGTAATTGAAGGTCTCCCTGGAGCCTTCTGTTCTCCAGGCAGGACAGCCCCAGCTCTCTCAGCCTGTCTCCATAGCAGAGGTGCTCCAGCCCTCTGAGCATCTTCGTGGCCTCCTCTGGACTTGCTCCAGCAGGTCTGTGTCCTTCTAATGTGGGGGCCCAGGGGTGGCTGCAGCACTGCAGGTGGGGCCTCACAGCAGAGTAGAGGGGCAGAACCACCTCCCTTGACCTGCTGCCTGCCCTGCTGCTGATCCAGCCAGGACACAGGTGGTTTCTGGACAGCCTATGCACCTGACAAGGTCATGTTGAGCCTCTCATCCACCAGCACCCCAAAGTCCTTCTCCTGGGGGCTGTTCTTGATCCATTCTCCCCCCAGGCTGTGTTTGTGCTGGTGCTTGCCCCGACCCAGGTGCAGGATGTTGCACTGGGTCTTGCTGAACTTCATGAGGCTCACGCAGTTCCACCTCTTGAGCCTGTGCAGGACCTGTGGATGAACATCCCTTCCCTCCAGCGTGTGACTGCACAGCTCAGCTGATGTCATCAGCAAACCAGTTGAGGGTGCATCAATCCCACTGCCCAGGTCACTAACAAAGGTGTTAAACACTCCTGGTCCCAGCAGTGACCTCGGGGAGCACGCTTACCACTGGTGCCCCCTTGGACATTGAGCCACTGACCACAACTCTGAGTGCAGCCATCCAGCCAGTGCTTTATCTACAGAGGGGTTCATCCATCAGATCCATGTCTCTCTAGTTTAGAGATCAGGATGTCATGCAAGACAGTGGCAAATGCTTTCAGAAATCCAGGGAGGTGATGTCACTTGCTCTTCCCTCATTCAGCAGTGCTGCTCCCTCAGTGGAGGGCATCATCTAGTCTGTCATCCTGCTCAGGCAGCCTGTAGCAGACCCCCAGTGTAATGTCACCTGTCCCTGCCCTCCCTTTAATCCTGACCCATAAACTCCTGGCTGGCTCCTCATCCATCCCCAGGCAGAGCTCCATGCACTCCAGCTGGTTATTGGCACAGGGGGTGGTTGTCTCCCCTGCCAGGCCTTCCTAAAGAGCCTTCCTCCTTCCATTCCATCCCTGCAGTCACAGGAGCCATCCCACTGTGTCTCCATGAAGTGAGGTTCCCTTTTCCTGGGTCCCCTCTGCCAGCAGCTTTGGTTGAAGCCCCTCCTCACCAGCTCAGCAGGCCCCTGGCCGAAGATGCTCTGGCCCTTCTCTGTGAGATGGAGCCCCTCTCCCCAGCCCTACTAACTGGTGTGTTCTGCAACTGTGTTTAACAGCAGGCAAGGCTGCAGCACAGATCATCTCTGCAACAGGGGTTGCCATGTCGGTGCCAGCTCCGGGGATACAGACTGAAGAAGGTGACAAACGTCATGTGAATACAGTGAAGAAAACCCAAATCCTCTAGTTTCACGTGCATGCATTCTTGCTTCTGTGTTGGTGTTTGTCAGTGTTGGAAGGTGTGAGTTTCTGTGCCTTGTGCAGAGCACTTCTGTCATCTGTGAATAGATTTTGAACACGGTGAGAGCTGTGACTGGTGCCTGGGACAGGTATAGGTGTGAGCACAGGAGCAAAGCCTGCCTTTGTGCTGAACTGAACTTGCACATTCCAGTTTGCCTCTGCTCTTGGTGGCTTTGTGATTGCTGTTCAGCAGAGCATCTCTGCCCAGGGACAAGTGAAGAAACTGTGTTTATTGTTAAACTCGACAAGAGACACCAGCCTCGAGATGATGTTCCCTTCCAGATGAGATTAGATTATATTAATTCTTTTAGTTATGAACACATTTCATAGAAAGCATGCCAGGGGTAAGTACATGCTGCAGGGTAACATCAGCATTATTTAGAGGTGACCTGATGGGTTTTGTTGCAGCTTGAGGCTGAGAGCTCTGGGCTTTCTCCTCAGTTCAGATGCAACTTGCTGTTGATCTTGAGAGCATTAGTTAGGTCAATTCTCACTCTTGAAGGCATTTCAAGTCGCTGTAGGCAAGGGAATAGAGTATAATTGTGATCCACCATAGCCTTCTCACTCATCCTTCATTGTTTTGGTTGGGCTCTGTAAGCATGCCAGAGGAGAACTGGAAAAAAGCAAGAACAGAAATTCACTTGAAATTTAAACTTGGCTCTGTAAGGGTTTCTCACTTCTTACTTTGCCTATGACTTCTGAGTCTTGTGTAATTTTGTAACTAGACAGTGGAAAAATCTCCAAATGCGTGTGAGATGTCCATGTTCTTGTCTTTAAGTTGTGAGACTGGCCTTTGCAATTTGGATATAAAGATTCTTCAGGTAGTTCCATCATAGCTTTGAGCAGAAGTCAGATCTACGAAGTGATACCAACTATAAAAATCAGTTTTGATTAACTTAACTTCCCTCCAAGTAACCTCTGTACACTAATTTGGACTCTGCTTAAGCAGTTTGACTCTTTTTTTTACTTCTGAGTAGGTAAGCAGCAGGAAGGTTCCTCTGCTGTAAAAGAACGGCCACCAGAAGAAGTTGCAGCCCGACTTGCCCAGCAAGACAAAGAGGAGCAGGAGAAGGTGTCAGGTGGGTCCACACTGTCACTGCTCCTGTGTGTGCTGCACGGGACAGAACTGTGGAATTGCTTTGCCTTTATAGTCCTGAGCTCCTTACACACCTCTTGGCTGTTTTCACTCTTGAGCTGGCAGAGGAAGTGGTGGTGAAACTTCTTCCACCCACTCATAAATAACTGATTATTGAAGAATAATGGAAAAATTGAGGTTGGAATAGACTTTGTTCATATCTTCCTTGAACCTCATTTGTTTCCAGAACCATTAGAACAAGTGAACATGGGATATGCCTGCACCCCCTTACAGTCCCATGGGAGAGGTCTTCTGTAGACTTGCACCTCAGTACCCCTGCTCTAAATGAGGAGAGCCTTTTGGTGATCTTCTGTAGGCTGCTGTTTAATTCCCAAACTGGCCAGCCCTTTTAGGTCACAAAAAATAATATAAGAGACGTAGAGGCCGTAACATGTTATTTTGCTAATTTTAAAGTTCTTTTCTGTATTGTTTAATTGACTTAACTTTTTTCCCAGCCCTTGCAGCAACTCTAGAAGAAGCCCTAAACACAACTGCTCGTGTAACCCTTCATGCTATCACTGCTCAGGAGTCAGCTGTGCAAGCAGTGAATGCCCATTCCCAGATACTGAAGGATGCCATGGATGATTCTGAGGTAGATTGGACGAGTGGGGACAATTTTTTCTTTTTAATTATGTTCAGCAAAATTTTAGTCCGAGTTAAAAATAAGCCTGGAATCTTTTCTTGCAATGCCTTTACATTTATAACAGTTTTAACTTATTTTTCCACTTGTGAAATGTGGTATAGTCAAATAATACAGTGATTTTGATTCTGAATTTTGTTGTTTTTTTCCAATTTCTCTATTTTCATTCTGCAAGAAGAAAATTTAAGTTAAGACATTTATAGTTTCCACACTGTATTTTAATTAATTTTATTTTAATTCCCAAGACTTTTTTTTGCCTAGTTAAGGTCATGATGGCCACCCTGGGTAATTCCATTGAACCTATTCCCTTTGCCAACATCCTCTTGCTGGGTTGTTTGTTTCTTGTCAGGGAATAGGAAGGGGATGTACAAGTTATTACATTCTTGGTGTGCTCATGCCAGACTTTGTGTGGATCTGCCACTACCCATTCAGTTCTGGAGCAGAGATAAAATTCAGTTGTTAATCAATTAGCAGGGATATGGGCAACCAAGCACTTGAGACTTAACCTAGTAGTTAGTAAAACAACTGCCTTAAGAGATTGCTTTGAAGCTTAATTACTAAGCTTAATTTAAAATCAACCAACTTTAAAGTATTCTGGTACTTCAAGCATTAAGCTTAAAAGCAATTTTAAAGTATTAAAGTACTTTCATACATGAGGAGATTTCCCAATGTGCACCATACTGTGATCCTCATGTAAGCTCTTCCCTGTGGCTCAGGGAAAAAAAACCATTAAGAATCAAACAAAACCAAAACAAAATGCTGGAAGAGAAACACCACTCGTCAAGCTTCCAGCTGTGCTGTTGGAAAACACAAGGATGGTGCTCAGTCTGAGGGCAGTGTTCAGTGACAAGGCCTTCACTCTGTGGTACCTCTGTGGTTCAGTGGTTGAGGTGCCCCTAGTGAGGAATCTGTGCTTCCCAGGATGCTGGGGGGAAGAAATCCTCCCAGTGGCGCACGCTGGAGGAGGCGCTCAAGCACCGGAGGAGAGCGGTGGATGAAGCTGCCGACACCCTCCTGAGAGCCAAGTGAGTTGCTTGCTTTAAGTCTTGGAGTAGTATTTTACATTGCTCATGTGAGGGCTGGCAAACACCAGATGAGTTTCTAGGAAGCACAGAGTCACCTGTGTTCATACTGAATGATCTGTTTGTGCCAAATCAGAAAATGCTCATTAGCACGAGCATTTTAATTTCATGTGTGCAAACCTTGAGTGCCTGTGCACAAAGTCCTCCCTGTACCAGAGAGCCTGAAACAGTCCTGTTCTTTTTAGGAACTTATTTATCTCCTTAGCACTAACAAAGAGTGCTGGTAAGTTCAAGTAAGATGGAAAAAAGAAAACAATCCACAGTCCTTTTAGTATTATTGTTGAATAATTTTAATAATAAACTTATTGTAAGGACTTCAGCCTGAAGAAGGGTCTGGGGAGTCCTTCAAGCACCCCAGCACCTAAAGGGGCTACAAGAGAGCTGGGGAGGGACTTTTTACAAGGGCAAAACAAGGGGGAATGGCTTCAACTGGCAGAGGGCAGATTTAGATTGGATATCAGGAAGAAATTCTTCCCTGTGAAGGTGGTGAGGCGCTGGCACAGTTTTCTCAGAGAAGCTGTGGCTGCCTCATCCCTGGAAGTGTTCCAGGCCAGGTTGGAGGGGGCTCTGAGTGACCTGTTCCAGTGGAAGGTGTCCCTGTCCATGGCAGAGAGGGGAATCAGGTGATCTTTAAAGTCCCTTCCAACCCAAACCATTTGAGGACGACTCCATGACTGCACTCTGTGTTTTGAGTCAGTTACATCACCAGCCTCTTTTAGATGTAATGAAAAAATTAAACCTTGCAGCATCCTTTGGCAGTTCCCTGTGTCCACAGAATTGCTTTTAAGCAATTAGATTTTTACTGAGCACATGCCTAAGAAAAACTTGAATTCTGACTGGCAGCACTGCTCATACCCAAGGGTCTGTTTGACCTGTATTGATGAGCCCTGAGTGTGGTCTGTGGGCCCTGAAGGAGCAAAAATAAAATGACAAACAGTGTCTCCAAGATGCCCTTGTAATGAGGTTAGAAATAAATTTGGAAGCCCTTTGATGCTTCTAAGGCTGAGAGGGTAACATCATCCTTGAAGCTGCATGGTTGCTATCACATAATAAATTTCCCTTATCTTTGATGTTGCTGTGCTGGCTGAAATTGTTGGGAGGTGTAATTGAGGTTTCATTGTTAAAACAAAGCTAATGCAAACCCCACATGCACCAGCTTTCATTCTCTATTGCTCTACTGGATATCTTTGCTTTTATTTATTTTCTTATTTTAAAGCTTGTTCCTTATTCTAATGAGGTCACTGGAAACCTCCATTGGTTTGAATGGATTTGGAAAAGGAACATTTTTTTCACTTTTTCCTTGATTTCCAGTTGTGCTAGAGGAAAGCATTTCTTTCCTAATTACAAAAACCCATAATCTATCTTTACAGAGCCCTATAAATTCTCTCCCATCCTCATTAATCTCCACCAGTCACCATGTCCAAAACACTTCTACAAGCGTAAGCCATCTATATTAAAAATGTTTCCTTGCTGCTGTTACGTGCTGGAAATGTCTGCTGTCTAATTCTAACCTAGTTTTACTAATGCTAACCCCTTTCAGTGAACTTCCATCTTCCCTCCAGCTAAATCCTGAGTACTAATTGCAGTATAGATAATTCTCATTTTACATGGAATAGCCACACTGACATCCTTAGGTTTCAGGCTGTGGGAAAAAAGTAATCCTTAAACAAAGCATCTTAGAGTGGGTAGATAGGAAACACCAGTAGAGTTACCCAGTAGTTCTTCCTGTGAATACCAACAGCATAAAGTGAATTTTCTTTGGGGTGATAAGCCCTGTATGTGTTACACTTAACAGCTGCTTCTCTTTTCAGAGAGGAGTTAGAGAAGATGAAGTGTATCATCGAGAAGACCAAGAAGTGTCAGCTGGCAGGAGTCAAACCTCACGTTGTTGCTGCAGAAGAAAATCTCCATAATATGATTGTGGACTTGGACAATGTGGTGAAAAAGGTAAAGCTTCCTCAGACTGTTTATAATTGCCTCCTGAGTAGGGATGCCTTGGCAGCCTGTGCAGACCACCCATTCCCAAATGCTCTGCAGGGGGTGAGATACTTCATAGAATCACAGAATAAGCTGAGTTGGAAGGGACACACCAGGATCATTGAGTCCAGCTCCTGGTCCTGCACAGGACACCCCAGGACTCCCACCCTGTGCCTGACTGTTGTCCAAACACTTCTTGAGCTCGGGCAGGCTCTGTGCTGTGACCACTTCAGTGCACTGTGAATTGTAAATCCTTCCTCTTGGAGCTGGTACTCAGGCTTTGAGCTGGTTACATTGCCAGTATATGGCAAGATCTTCATGAGAACTTGAACTCTTGTCTTGAAAGAGCCTCCAGGTGGCTTGATGGTGCCAGTTCTTTCTCTAGGCAATTTGTAATTCTTCCCACTTGATTCCAAGGTAATTTACCACAAGGTTAGGGAGGAGTTCAATGTGTGCTAATGACTTGGTGGTAAGTCACTTTGCAATTCAGAAGACAGGGAAAGAAGTGAAAGGTGAAGTTTATGTCCCTTTGCAGGACAGCTGGTAATTCATCAGGTGTGTTTGGAGTGAATGTAGCCTGACAGTGGGAACATCAGAACTCTGAGGATGGCAGCAATCACAGCATCACTTACTAGGCCTGTAGGATGGCTGTGAGCAGAGAAAAGGAGTTGGAGGTGTTTTAAGATAAAAACTGAATTAAAGATACTGTTGGTCCTGTCCAGGCTACACACTGGCTGTGTTACAATGAGCATGTGAAGCAAAATGGATTAGTGACAGCTGCAGCAAATACTTATTGTTTAATAAGAGAGGTTTAATATCACAGGGTGGGGTTTTGTCCTCTCCCAAGTGAGTTTGCCTTATTTGGGCTGGGGGCTGATATGTGCCAGTGTCCCAGGCTGGGTTTGGCTTTAAATTATATGTGCCCTCAGTTTCAATGCTTGCCTTGAAAAACAAATCAATCTCATCCTCGTTTGTTCCAGGTTCAGGCAGCACAGTCTGAGGCCAAGATCGTGGCTCAGTACCACGAGCTGGTGGCTAAAGCCAGAGAGGAGTTCCAGCGTGAGCTCGACAGCATCACCCCCGACGTGAAGCCTGGCTGGAAGGGGATGAGTAAGTCTGCCTCTGTGGAGTCACCTCGTGCTCCTTGCACTGTGGTTTGTAGTGCATCACCACTCAATGTCCAGCATCCCAGTTTTCAAACTGTCACAGTATTTGGCTGGTCTGGAGGGAAAATGATTTCACAGCTAAATCAAATAATCTAAAGCAGGTGTTATGGAGAGAGTTAGTTCTATCTGTGCTGTATGGGAAGTATCACAAAATGTAGCTCTTGCGTGATAAATATCATATTGGTTGTATGAACATCTCTCCCCTCCCTGGTATTTCAGGGAGGGAGCCAGTCATTCCAGATGTCAGTCACATCTGTGTTAATCAGTAATCAAATACTTGGTTGACTCTGTGATTAGAGGTATTATAAAACACCATTGTTACAGGGTGATAAAGAACTCTCTGAATTTTTCTACATCATCACTGAAACTCAGAGGTTTCATTGATCATACTCTGCCTACCCCAGTACATTTTATTTCTGGACTAAACTGTCACAGCAACACAGCTGTAGCAACAGGCAGTGCTGCACAAAAGCAGTGAACAGTCAGCTCACTCCAGTAAGGCTTCCTGCACTCTCCTTGCCTCTGGTGCCTTTGCTCACCTGAATTGCTCTCATTTTAAAGACAAGCAGAGTTGCAGGAGGTGGATTGTGTGTGTTCACCATTACTGTGGATGAGCTCCTGCAAGAACCCATGTGTGGTATGTCCATGGAACAAATATTGTCTGTAGTAGTTAAAAAAAGAAAATTCCCTAAAAACCCAGCTTTCCAGATATTTCCACTCAGGGTTTAACATAAATGTATGTACTAAGTGATGTCAGACTTTTCTAGCTGATGTGTTCAGAGGCAGCTGTTAAGGCTTTATTTCCAAGTTACAGATTTTTTTACAGATTTTTTTTTCTGTATAAAAAAGCCCTGTAACTTTTTACAGTAACAGAAGTAATAACTGTGCCAGTATTGCCTTAATATTTTTTCTTGAACTGTGCAATGCAGAATTACAACAGATTTTCTTAATGCTGCTTTATGCTTTAGGAATATGGTCCTTAGTCCACAAAATAATTTTCCTGGCTAAATGAATACACCAGACCTTTGGAATGGTCAGGTTTTGTTTAAAAAACAGCCAACCCTACACTTTGTATATGTGGGGAAAACATTTGAAATTAACAAATTGATTGTGGAGTTTGCTTTTGGGGTGTTATTAGTTTTGAAGAAAAAAAAACTTATTTAGGCTCCCTGGGGATGGAGCTGCCTTTCCTTGCACAGGATAAAATCTTGGATTTTGTGATCACTGGCCTTCTTGGGAGGAAAGGGAAGCTCCTGGTAGCTTCCATGTGCCACAGTTCTTACTGGTGTGGCCTGCTGAAGCACATGGGACAGACTTTTTGGAGTCCCTGACTCACTGCCACTGGGCAATTTGTTCCTTGACCAACTGCTTCTGTTAGTAGGAACCTAGAAATGTCAGACTAAAATTTCCAGTGTCCTGTTGCACTTTCCTACTTCAAACTTCTGTTCCTTGCTTTGCCTGAATTCAGTCTGTGGGTCTCCAAGGGTGATTTTAGTGGTTGGGGTGTCTTGGGCTACATCTCGCCTGTAACACAGAGACTTTTATACTCTACATACTGTTCTTCCTGAATTCCTAAGGACTTGGTCTCATGTTTAAGTCACTGTAGATAAGCTCTTAGTTTTCTGTTTTACTTTTGCATGACTGCCTTGCTGTAGTGAACGTGCATTAACCTTGCCAACTTCTTTCTGTTGCAGAGATAACTGACTTAGGTGAGTTACTGCCACTTGTTCTCGTCCCTTGAAAGTTACCTCTTCTCTTTGTCCTTTTTTTTGTTTGTGTGGGGCATAGTTATCAACAAAGGGTGAAATGTGGCTTTCATTGAACATTGCAGACTGAGGTATGCCTTGGGATCCTTTCCAGTCATTTTGCATGCTTGGCTTAAACCACAAACTGATCTTTTTGTCACACTGTTACATCCAACAGCTGAGCTTGGGGCTGCTGGTCAGCCTTCCCACTGGACAATGAGCACCACTGCTCCCGTGCCAGTCCTTTGTCCAGCACTCAACAGCAAGGTGACTGAAGGACTGTGCAATCTTGCTTGCTTTAGACCCTGCAGGAATGCTTTCCCGAGTAGTCACAGCTTTCCACGTAGATGATTCAGCTGGCAACCAGTGCAAAATGAGCTGCAGCATTTTATAAAGCCCTTCTGAGGTCACCAGGTGCTGCAGGGGTAGCTGGGGTCCTCCTCTCCCAGGTACAGTGTGGTTGTGAACTGTGCTGCCCTCTGAGTAGCCAAACCTGAAAGGTACAATCTGGGGTAAGGAGTCTGGTTAGGAGCAGAGGATCTGGAGGACTGTTGAAGAGAAAATGTGATTCTGTCTGTCCCTCACAGTGACATTCCCTGTCACTGTGACACAGACACACTGCTCTGTGTGCTGGCAGAGGGGAAAATATGTGGTGATGTAAAAACCAAGAAATGACAGAGCTGTTGGCAGTTTGTGAGGTGACACGGATAATGAAGTGTAAATTACAGCTGGGAATAATTGGCAAGAAACCAAGATAATTTCTCTCCTGGGATGAAAATGCAGTTCAGAAAGTGCTCTCGGGTGGGCATCAGCAGGGGCCAAGGGCGTGAAATGCCCAGAGGCCTTCCCTGGAGCAGGCTCGGTGGCCGGTAAGCCCTTGCAGCCGCAGAGAGGGAGGCGGGGGCAGGGCAGCATTTCCCCAGGTTCCGTCCCCCCCTCACGCCCCGTGTCCCCCGCAGCTGAGCAGCTGTCCGCGGACGACCTGAACTCGCTGGTCGCGCACGCGCACCGGCGCATCGACCAGCTGAACCGCCAGCTGGCGGAGCAGCGCGTGCGCGAGGAGCAGCACATCCAGTCCGCCCTGCAGAAGCAGAAGCTTGAAGATAAAAAGGCCTTTGAGGCGGCCGTGGCCAAAGCGCTGGAGCGTCACAAAAGCGAGATTGAACTCGAACAGGACAAGAAGGTAAAGTGGCCTAAAGCACCTGGTTGCATCTTGGGCTCAAAAAGGAGGTAGAAGAGTTCATGGAAAAGCGCTGAGGGATGACTGGGGTGTTCTGGGTAGTGGGAGACTTCACGTGGGTGACCCCCAGGCTAAACACGGAAAGGGGATGTTGAGCAAGAAAACTGCTGCAAAGTTAGAATGGTAAAACCATTCAGGGAATGACTTTGTGAAGTTACTTATCTCCTGTTGGAAATAGGTAGGATTATTGGATCAAAATAAAGCCTAGAATGATTTCAGTTAGAAGAGATCTTCAAGATCACCTTGTACCATGGGCAGGGACACATTCCACTAGACCAGGTTGCTCCAAGACCCATCCAGCATGACCTTGGGAAGGTGTTGGGGCAGCCACTGCTTCTCTGGGCCAGTCTATGCCAGTGCCTCACTACCCTCATTGAGAAGAATTTCAGTGTTAGATCTGACCTTGTGTGGCCATTATAGGGCTACGTAGGGAAAAGGTAAAAGTCTCTTTGGTTTGGAAATTCATTTATAAACCAGCTTCCAAAAGTGTTTGAGTGTTTGATTTGACATGTTACTGTATTTTTATATACTATTTTGATAGCTGCTCTAAGTGCCTACTGAGTAACCAGCAGATACTCTCATGGTGAACCACGAATCTATTCCTTAACATCTTTAGGAAAAGGCTCAGCTGTAAAACTGGACCTAAGCAGGTCTTGAAGATAAAAGACAGGCTGTGTCAGTGCCACTGCTCTGACATGCACCCTCAGTAGCACTGATGTGCTGCTGTGGCAGTGGGTGTGACAGCAGCAG